>ADNK01000495.1:0-67500 GCA_000320545.1 Bigelowiella natans CCMP2755 | reverse complement strand
TAATACTTTTCCACAACATTAACCAATTCGATGTACCTACTATTGACCGTAATCGGGCTACAGATTTCTCTGCTGCTTTCTCTTGGTTGGCAAAATTGAACTTGTGACCATCGAGTCTGAAGCCCTCGCCGATCTCCTTTTCAGTGATGATCTTTCTCTTCTTATTTTCGTCTGATCAACCAATACCCACGTCAGCTTAACCAATCTATTGCAGTTGCTAGACATGCCAATACCAATATATTCAAGGATGAAGTGTGATGGAGGCGATCCCGTAATGTTGAATTTTCCATGGATCGTTTTGAGATGCGATTCCCAATTTCCGAGTCTCGAATCCATCTTGTAGTCGATTGTCCTCTCTTCGGACCCCTTCTCATCCTGATTCAGGTCCGTATTTGGATGAAAATATTCAGACATGCAACCCTCTTAAGGGTTCCGATCCTGTCACGGTCACCCTTCTACAAAATTGGAGTCCTTCGTTGTATGATACGATTATTTTATCTAGCATATTTTCATACCTCTTGCAAATATGTGACTTGGATTTCGCCCTCGAACCCCCCCTGCACATCACCGAGATCAGTTGGAACATCAAGAAGATGAAGAGCTTGGTTAGTGTCCATAAGTGGAACACTGTCCACAGATTTCAAGGAGCTTTTCAGATTCGCGGTCATTCCCCTTTTGTGCCTCCTTTTCCCGCCTCCTCTGCTCTGCCGCGGAGATGTGGCAGATGAGGAAATATCTCCCACAGCACCAGGGGATTTCTCATCATATTCTCGATCCATGATGGACTTGCTTCCTTTATGAAAGGTGTACGATCCAACGAAGCTCGGATCTTCACCGTTCCAGAACTCTTCGAACCTTTTTATGTGGTCAGAAAATGATGAGTATGGTTTGCATGCACTTCCTTTACCCAAATCAAATAGTTAACAAGAGAATGGAGAGGGCTTTAAGAGTTCAGCACAGCCATTCTCGTAGCAAACCGAAGTTCAACATAAGGGCATATCTTTGGGGATAGCTACTCCCTACTTCTTAAACAAGCATGGAAAAGAGGGGAGAATTACAGAAAGCTCTAATGAGCTCGGCTCTCGAGCTGGTGATGAAGGAGCAATGACGGAACTGTTCCAGATGAATTGAGCAGAAAAGCTAACAAGAATCATCTAAGATCAATGGCATATAAGAACAGAGATATGGATATTTTGTTGTCGTAAAGACAAAATTCAAGATAATCTCAAATATGATTCCGCTAAATAAAGCCTAAGATAATCAAATATCGTCCACGAAAGTCAGAGCCACTTTGGTCCAATATAGAATTCTTAAAATTCAAAAATAGATCTAATTTTTTCTTAGATAATATCGACAGAGCATGTCGTATAATCAAAAGACAAAATATCATTGTCGGCCTGGAAGTTCCTATTTGGGATAGTAAGTCTTAATAATTTGGGTCTATTGGCGAACACCCACATAGCTCAGAAGTTTCGCCGGTGTTTTTGAGTCCTGCTCGTTGGATTGGACGACACAGGCTTAGGAGATCTCTTCCTCCTTTTTGTCCTTTTCCTCTGGTAGTTTTCGCGGGTCTGTAGAGCAGCCAGAGCAACAACATGATATATATATATATATATTTTTTTTCTGACTTTTCTGAGCGAAGAAAGAGCAAGCGTAGATCTAGATCTAGTTAGTTGTTGTAGTTGTTATATTTTGCTGAAGAAGAGCACACTTCCTACCATACCAGATCGATCGTCCTTCAACTCTCACCCCTCTCGTCCAGAGGGTTCTCGGATACCCTTCCAGTGACCATGACATCCGCTGTCAGGGCCTGCCCACAGTGCCAAGCGGGCCCTGACCTCTTCAGAAAGGATGACGAGGGAAAGACGGTTTGTACACAGTGCGGCTTTCTCATCCAGGTGTCCCCCCCCCCCCCCTTCCGATGTCCTTCGGGCCAGTACTTCAAATTTCGACATCAGCAAGTTGAAATGAAGCCTCTTATCAGGAAAGCAATATCTCTTCTGACCCTTCCTTCGCTACAACGGCTGGAGGGAGATCTTCACGAATTGGTACATATGTCCCAAACACTGGATTAATCGGACTTGGAAGGTAAACCCATCATCCTCATCTCATAGACGACGCTTATTCTGTCAAAACCATCGTAATGTGGATTTTCGCGAGATTTGCGCCGTTCACTATTGTAAGATCTTCTGGTAACACGACTGTATATTTCGTAGATCGGGGGGTCGTGGATTCAGGGGGGGTTCTAATTCCAAGCAAGTTACCGTCGAGAGGGGCAGGCAAAAAATGCAAGGTGCATTCAATTTCATCGCTTTGTATTGGTTGCAAATCAGTGAAAAATCCAATTTTGCTTTGGGATTAGGTCTCGCATCTCTTCTCAGGCTTTCTAGAAATCTGGTCTGAGTTCGTGTTGTCATTTCCTGCCCCCACATAACTGATCAGTATTTTCAGGTGGATGCTGCCGTGCGACTGCTAAGTTTGGCCGTTGACCAGAATTTCATCCAAGGCCGCAGTATGGAAGACGTCTGTGGATCGTGTCTATATATTGCGTGCAGGTAGTGCGCAAGCCTTGAACTTTTATATTGTTCACATGACACTCATCGTATTCTCGTTCAAGGCGCGAGAAGAGCCCACACATGTTGCTTGATTTCGCTGAGGTGCTACAACGGAATATATACGGGTTTGGAGATTGCAACGATAGTGTTTTTATCGATCTCCTTGTGATAATAAACAATGCAATTATTGTTGGCCTTAGGCTTGGGAAGTGCTATATGAAGCTTACGGAGGTGTTACATCTCCAATTGCCACAAATTGATCCTTCTCTATACATCAACAGGTGGTGTACTTTTTGTTTCTAAACAAGTAATATAGGCTTGGTGAACTGCCTTGATTTGACTATACTCATCAGATTCGCACACCAGTTGGAACTCAATGAAGAGTATGGCAACATAAATTATAATACATAGTTACATATATAGAAAGATTTTATATACATATATATATACAATATACACATATAAACACACACACACACACACATATATATATATATATATATATATATATATATATATATATATATATATTTAAATATTGCACACCATGTTATAAACAACCAACCCCCTCTTAAATTCTGTGGACGTTAGTGAACATAAAGTTGCTCTCTCCGCTCTCAAACTCGTCGGTATTTCTATCTCTACAATACTATCATCCGAATTTAGAATTTGGAATGATGGTGTCCTGTATTGTTTTAGGTCGCATGAAACGGGATTGGCTGACAGTTGGCAGAAAGCCAAGGTAACAACAATAATTCTATGTTACAATTGTTATTCCCGACATAATATGACCCAACTTCAGCGGAATATGCGCCGCTGCTCTCATAATTGCTTGTAGAATGCACGGTAACTACCTCCAACTCTAATATCCTCATCAGCTCCTCAACATCATCTTCTAATACTCTAATATCCTCAACAGCTCCTCAACATCATCTTCCTCTTGCATGTTCAGGGTTCAAAAGATCTTTGGACCAAGTGCGAAAAGTAGTTGGCGTAGCATCTGCGACGGTATTTCGATGTTCTTTTTCTAGCCCTTCCTCCTCCCATGTATTATTATCATCTCGTCTCATATTTCTTCTTCGTCCATCTACTACTAGGTCAATAAGAGGTTGAAAGAGTTCGAGGAAACACCCAGTGCCAAGCTCACAGTGAAGGAGGTCACTCTATTCTTTGTGACATCATTACCCGTAAACTTTGTACAGATGGAAGTTCATCCGAGCTCATTCGAGATGCAATATATGAACAGTTCCTTGATAGCGATATCTCAGCTGGGGTTGCAATGAACCCGCCCGCATTCGAAAAACGGAAACGAATTGACGAGAAGAACGCCGCTGCATCCCCAACCAGCAGTAAAACAAAGGGACTTGATAAATCTGACAAACTCCCAGGAAGCATCCCTGACCCTACTCCCTCAACGCCTGTCGGTGACATTTCGACTGTGGTGAAGGGTTACATGGATGGGGACTTCAACGTAAGATACAAATTCTCTAATGGCATATTTCGGTAGAATGCATGAGAGCGTCTGGGTGTTTACTTCCCTCTGGCAGGAATACCTTGAGACTGAGGACACGGACTTTGGAGATGTTGACGATGATGAATTAGAAACTCTTCTTCTCAATGAGGAGGAAACAAAACAAAAGGCTAAGGTGAGTCGCCTGTGTTTTTGGTGAAGAATTTATTGCACAGTTCCTGCCTTTGTTTTGAACTTACGTTTGTGTTTATCACTGAAAGATTTGGCACGAACAAAATGATGGACATCTCCGAGAAATAGAGGAAAAGAGGGAACTGGCCAAGAAACTTGGGTAACAAAACAATTATGATTAAAAACGAGGGTTTGAAACGTTATTCTCTATCCAATATCTGCAGTAAGGTACCTCGCAAGAAACGAAAAAAAAGGAAGCGAACAGATTTCTCAAGTCCTTATGATGCCGCCCTCAGCGCCGTTCAGGTAGAAATTCTACTGGTTGTACTGTTTCGTTGGCGCACTTATTCTCATTTTATCATCAGGACAAGAACATTGCACAAAAGATTAACTTAAAGGTTGCATACATAAACGTTACTTTAGTAGATTGGTGATTATTTTTTTCATTCAGGCCTTGGAAGACTTATGCTCATAAAGCTGGGATCTTCGCATAGATTCACAGCAAACTGTTTTCGGGCGTCATAATTCTTAGTTTCATATTTGGCACTAAAATTGAAAAGATTGGTGTAAATGTGGATCGTGCATGTGTGGATTACTCACAGATGAAAGTATAAGGTATTACATTGTACAAGCAAAATTGTAAATGACATTTGGATGTGTGTGGCTTTCTAGCTGGGTCCATTTGTCGTGCGCAAGACATACACATCCATGCGACGTACGTGCGTGCACTAAATGCCATGTGCATGCATCTGGTTGTGGCGTAGGTTCTGCACTGCACTGCTGTACGTACGTACATTTACATCTAGACACATGCATCGTACCATGCACAAGCTGTACACGCATAACGTACGTGTGTGGACAAAGCAAGCATGTGCTATGCTAGTATGTAGACATCATCGTACGTACACGCACTTGCCACATATAGCTACATGTACGCAGCAAAGAGGTATTAGGATTTGGTGCAATGTAACAATAATTGCCTTCTCGCTCGTCACTCGCCACATATGCATGTCTAGTATACTAGATGTATATATAGCTAGTGTGTGTATGTGATATATAGGTACACATACATATTTCTAGACGTAACCGTTCATTATTATGTACGTGGTAGCCGATGTGTGTGTGTGTGTGTGTGTATGGTGTACGTGTGTATCTTAACAGGATAATCTATATCAAAGATATGTGCTATTGTTTATATTTCCTATCGCAGTCATTTTTGATATAAATATATGTGCGCATTATGACAAACTCAACGGTGTGCATCTCAGGAATCTGATTTATGTTGTCGTCCAGTATTTTCTTCATCTGCCTTCTTAATCCTTTTCTGCTTTGCCTTTTTTGCATTTTGATAATGCTCTAGAATTTGTGGGGATTCTTCCCCTATTTCTACACAATAAGGAGTCTCGGATTTATACTTATCGTAATATTTTTTCCAGCAGGCTTGCTCTAAAGCATGCAAGCAATCCTGCGATACTACACCCGATGCCGCTGTGCGAATTGGAACCACAGGCATATCATATATGCTTTTCTTTATGACAAATTTCGCTTTCTGTAGGATGGACAATGTAAATGTCTCAGGATTCCGAATCCTTACTGTTGGATCAAGAATGGTCTTGTCTAAGTACAGCGCTGTTCGAAATCCACGGAAGTGGGTTTTGGCGACTCTGCGAAGCATTAGAGCCCCCTTGTCGTTGGTGCCATTATACCAACAATCACATTCGTTGACAAGATAATCTGGAACAGGTATTGCTTGCTCGTGCAGTGGATTTATTGGAGCAAGCAAAACAGTGTCCTCTCTCAACCGGAATATTTCATCATACCTCTTGCTGTTCTTGAATTCAAGAGTCAACATTTCGTCGTAACATTGTTCCATAGTCAGGTATTGGCGTACATGACCCTGCATTCGCTCCGTTTCATTCATTGTGTTAGATTTATCAAGAGCTTCGATGTACCATGAAACTGGGAGCGGGTTATCAGGTTGTCTATAAGATACTTGATGTAGGTTATTGACGCTCTGCATCAGGAGTGATGTGTCGTTCATCATTTCAGTTTCGATCAGAGATGATGGAGCTTTGTTGACAAATTTAGCATTCTTCCTATCATCCAGGATCGTAATAACATCAACTATGTGACCTTTGTTGACATTGGGCTGAATGAAGTTTCTAATTTTGCTTTTGAGTTCAAGCCTTTCACGTTGGCCGGTGATGCACATCAGTAATCTCAACGGAGTAGACACCTGTGTACTGAGCATCTTAGGCATGGCTTCCGCCTCTCCCCATGTAGCTCGGATTCCAGGAAGAAGGATAAGCGAGGAGAGAAAGTACAGTGGAGACATCGTACCCTGAAGATGGGTAGATATTGATTTCGCAGTGGAAGTTAAAAATGGTCAACTCTCTCAGGTAACAATAAAATTTTCGAATTCTCCTTGAGGATGAAGAAATACTTGGTTCCTATAAACAGCATGCTGTACGTTGTGGAAAGCTACTTCAATCTAAAAAACTCGAAAATCTCGCAGGGAGGGAAGGGCAGCTGTCCTGTGATTGGGTTGCCGTAGTCGCTCTATTAAGTGTTCTCTGCCTGTCGTAGCCTCGGAATCCATTTCATTTGCGTACTTTCGCACGGGCTGTCAACTGATAATACAGGACTCGAAAATACCAACGCTATTTTTTCAAGATGTAAATTTTTGGCGATTCCTTGTTGCTTTTAGGTGTTCTTAGTTGTCGCGTTGGCGAACACATTTTACAAGGCTGAAATTGAAGGATTGCAGGATTGCCTTACATTTGCATTGAAGCGACAATTGTTTCTCAATATTTCTCAATGTCTCTTAATGATTGTTCCCTTCTAAAATCCTTCAAAAGACTAAAATACTCAGAATCCTTCAAAAGCCTAAAATAGATGTCCTTGGTACCAATTAATACGGTATGCTGCATTCTTCTCACGCAGCAGGAAAATATTCCCAAAAGAGAGGAAAATTGTTAATAAAGACAATGATTTAGTTCAACTTTTCGGGATGATTGGCTCCACAAATATTATCTCTTTCAGAAATTATATGGGCAGTCTTTCTGTCAATATCGGAAACTCTTAGCCAATTTTACATACAATCTATGTGTGAAGTTTATCGTTCCAGTGAAAATGCAGACATTGCATTGCGTTTACAGTTGCAGTAAAACCTTAAACACCTCGAATCTTACAACTCGGCCCACAATTAAAACCCAGTCCCTACCCCCGAACTTCAATGACGTCGGTTGTAGCTCTGACCGCTCTGGCCATTGCACTTAATGTGCAGGCGACTTGGAATCAGGGGATATTAAACGGTGTTGCACCAGAGGAGCCATCTTTTCACCACGTATCCTTTCTCGAGGCACGTGAAGCTCCTGTTAACCAGACTCATCATCTCGTCTCGATGTAATTGAAACACTTTCCTGAGTGAGAGGGCATTAAGACAACTGCTTGACTAAATTTCTAGTAATAACGATTGACATTTTTCAACTTATAGTATGTTGGGAAGATACAAGGATCTTGGAGTCTACTTCATTGCCCTTGCTGATCGCGAGCAACACGTCCGCCAATTTGCAAGAGAGAAACTTGGAGTTGGTGAGCTCGATATAATTGGTGAAGGAGCTCACATTCCTAAGCTCCCTTTGGGTTTTCTCCAAGTGCAGGGAGAGGTAAGAGTAAAATTGTTCATTGTTTGTTTCTGGGTAGCTAAAATGTTCTTCCCCCCCAGATACACGGCAAGCTTCCTCTCGATAAGATAACTCCAGCCGAGGTTGCAGTGAGTCAGTCTCACACATTGGCTCTTGAGTACTTTAAGAATGACGATGCTATCAAGCACGGTCTCTTCTTTGAGGATGATATTACCATTGATGATGACGTTTTCGCTATGGCTATAAATTCGACCGAAATGAATTCAAACAATGTTATGGAAGTGCTTTACACTATGGGCCAGACATCAGACGAGCTGGGATGGCAGGGACTCAACTTGGGTCGATGTTGGGATGATTGTCCTTCTAAAATTATGAAAACATATGAGACGGCTGGAATCGATCTGGTTGAAACCTGTAACTCCTACTGTGCTCACGCATACTTCATGACAAAGAAGGGCGCCGAAGTCATGATTAAATACACACGTCCCATTCGAGCAAGTGGAGATGGTATCCGTTGTGCCCTTTCCCAGGAGGGTCTTCTTAAATATTACTCAACGTCTCCACGTATGTTCAATCAAGACAGGGATGACCAAAAGAGCGGCCTCCATTCAACCGATCGGCTCCCAGAGTGCGTACATCACAAGGCTGTTGTTTGTAAGAGAAGGGAGCCTTGGGTGAACGCTATTGTAACTGGACAATTTTAAAATATCCCCGTTGATTTATAATATTAGAGACTCATGAAATTATTCGAGCTCTCTAGTGTCAACATAGTAGTTAATAATATTCTAGTGAATTCAAGGAAAGGTATATGTTTTGTGCAAAGACATTAACTACGCTAGTAACATTATGCTGAAGCAAGTCGCTGAAAAGAATAAATCAAACTATGTACAAAGATGTCTACAAATATGGATTACATAGCATGATGCTGGGTAAAAAAGGGGTAAGCATGATGGTCTATTTATCGTACAAGCACTCCTGACCGCGCTACCTGAAACAACTACGCTGCTACACCCCCGATACTTGCCTGATGATCTAGCTAACTATCATGCTCGTCTACGCTGGTGATGGCTGCATTGTAGTCCGCTACACCGCTACACCGCTACACCATGCATGCGCATTGTGCACTTGTTCTAGTTGTTGGGCAATCGTATCATTCTGCTCACATGGCTGTGTAACAACAATCGATGATGGGATGACATTGATTGACATGGCAGTGTGCAGCATAGCTCACGCAGGGGATGACATTGATTGACATGGCAGTGTGCAGCATAGCTCACGCAGCGGATGCTAGCTTGCACAGGCTAGCATGACACAGATGTGCGCAGTCTGATGTGCAACAGCTAATGACACATTGATGTGGTTAGTTGCCATGCATTTTTGCGACAGCTCCGGTCTACATACGCGCATTGCACCGTCATGAGATGTGCAGTCACATGCCACATGTTTGCTAGATGAGTCCACCATTGTCTAGTTGTTGCTGCCTTGTGCGCTATAGCTAGATAGCTTGGCACACACACACGCACACACACACACACACACAAGGCACTGGAGCATGTTCATGTTTTCACGTCATGCACACATCTAAACATGCAGCATGGTAGTCTGGTGTGCAACCATGCAAAAGATTCAATCACACACTTCATTGCATCCGTCTCATACTAGCATAGTCTGGTGTTCTGTAGTGTAGCAGCGCAATGACAGCAACAGTAATGTGTCTTATAATTAGGTCTAGCTACATGTACATGTAATTTGTGTCGTGTAATTGTCTCAATTAATGTTGTGTAATATGCACGTTGCTAGCCTGATCGTATTACAGCAGACCGTTCGCCTGTATAGCAGCATGCATGTAAACATGCATGGCGGCATTGCTAGATTGCCATCGTATCGATGTACTTGCCCGCTCGCAGCATACGATATAGCTCAGCTTCATGCATTGACAAATAAGTCTAACTTGTGTCACATATTATTATAATGATCATTCTTCGTAACGTAAAGGACAGGTTTACGAAGCGAAGGACGAGATTTAAGTGTTGGTGAAGTATCCAAAAGTAATACTTTGCTTTCCAGTTCAATATCAGCAATAGCAGCAGAACTGGCAACTCGAATGTGGCGGCATGTTGTGTTGTTTCATTACTCATTCCAATTAGGAGCATAGTCAACCTGCACAATGTATACTTTAAAATCATAACCGAATGATCATCCCTAGTAGCAATTACCCGTATAGGCCTTTTGTTTATCTTGGTCCCCGTAAGCTCGACAGCATTGTCAACAGAATTCATGCTAACAAATTCCACATATCCATATCCTGCGGAGCGTCCATTTTTCTCCACAATCCGTGTTGCAAACACTTCCCCACAATCCTGAACAAGGAAAACGTTATAGATAGCTTGTGACGTTTGAATGCAGTGCCACCTTAAAATGTTTTGCGAGTTTTTCCTCCGTAACCTTCCAGCACAGGTTGAAAACCCCAACTGTTCTGCACATTTCAGGTTTTTCGCTGAGCTCTTTCTGAGGGATGTACATTATTTCAGAATTTCAAAGTTGAGAAGCTTCAAGGGGAGAGAGATTGAACGACCGCAAAATAACTGTCGTCGCCTGTCGTCCTTTTGGCTGTTGACACACGCAGATCTAGATATCTAACAATATGCGGGTAAGTGGCGAGCTAAACGGTATTCTATAAGATGTGTAACCTGTCCATAAGCTCCTTCTTATCAAATTGCTGGATCATCTCGTGCATCTTCTTGTTTGTGTCGACTTTTACAAATGCCACACCGCGGTTCCTGTTGAGGGTCTCATCAATTAAAATGAACGACGAATGGTAACGTTCAACCACTACCGTGGACCGTCTTTGTACAACGGTACAGAGACATCAACTATTGATACTGCACACTCATCTCCGAAGAAATTTCTGATAATGCAAAAATACTAGTGAGATGAATAAAAGGAATTCTGCTGTAAACGCTGTGTGAGAACCTAACATCTTCTTCAGTTGCATCAAAATTCAAACCACTTATCATTATGGTACTCGTCCCCGCTTTTTCGTCCCCTGCGCATGTGGATGAGATGGATTTGGTGGATTCACACGTAAAATCACATTTTGCTTACCATTCTCAATTTCATTAATGGTTTTCAATTGGCCTTTTACTCGCTGTTTCTTCGCTGATATCAATACCAATAGATCCTTAGCAATGGGCCAAAGCTTAAAAAAGAATATCTTCTTACCCTTTTTGACACTGCCTCCCTTCTTCTTCCCTCCTTTCTGGGCTCCCATTGTAGGTTGTTTCTTTGTCTCCAAACCCTTACATAAGTTGTAATGGACAAAATTGATCGAAGACACTAAGAGAGAAATCTTGTTGTAAAATAAATAGATGAAAAAGTAGGGAGGCGGAGAGAGAGAGAGAGAGAGAGAGAGAGAGAGAGAGAGAGAGGGATCGTCTCAGAGAATGTGGTGTTTCAACTTGAGACTCTCTCCATTTTCTCATAGCCTCGCGGCGCTTCTTTCCCGGCTTGGACTTTTTCTTTTTCTTTTGGGGTGCACCATCCTTTATCTGGAAAAAAAAAGGCTTCATGCAAGCGCTCAAGCAGCATGCAAGCGTGTTTACCTTAAGGAACGGTTCGTCTTCCATCGGGAATATGATGTGCGACGGCTGGTTGAAGCTATCGAATTCCAACTTTTATGTGGTTTAATGTGACTATTTTCATTGGTTTAATTCCATAGTGTAAAGAGGTTTGGGGACGATATTCTTACAATAATAACAACAATAAAAATTGAGCGTTATCAAATCATCATTATCGTGCAATAAATAATCAGAATGATGAGAGAATAAAAGTCTGAACTTATTTGATGATCAGGCCGTTGTGCCGTTGTGGAAGTCTGCACGAGAGAGCTTGTGAGCAACACGAACAACACGTACGAGGTGTGCTGGTCGGAAGAGTAACACATTGGAAGGTAATTTCTGGGGTGTCTTGAGATTTGTACACAGATTTAGTGTCTCACAATTACTTTTTTAGTTTTTTTCACCTAAAAAGTCTGACTGGGTCTTACCCATCGGAGAATTACCGGAGCCTTCTCGGGGTAGATATGAAGAGAGTTGGGTACGCATCTCACATATTTCACGTGGCCGTTTGTGTGTAAAATGGGCTTTTGTAGAAGAATCTTCCGATAAAATAGTCTGTGATCTTCCTGATCCTGATTTCCATAGATTTGGACTCTTGATCTTTTTGTCTTCGCCTTTGATTTTGATATTTGCGTCAACACAAATGGTTTGTCGTATAATGTAGATCAATGGACTTGTGTAGCTGTTGGACGTCTTAAGATTTAAGTCGAAAATCACGTAGGTTCAGCACCACGAAGAGACGCTCCCCTCCCTTCAACTTGAGAGTGATCCATGCCGATCTGAACCGTCTGGGTTTTAAGAGGTTTTTCCTAGGCCGGAATTTGCTCAAAGGCTCTCTCCACCCATAATAGACATTACTTTTCATAGAAGAAAGCTTTGGCAAGGATTATAGCAAAATGTCAACTTTACTTGGAACCTTAAGATCTCTAAACTTTCGATCACTCGATCGATCTTCGTCGGATCCAGATGCTAGAAATGTAATATTTAAGACCTTTTGCTTAAGAAGTTCTCCTAAGCAAATTTTTTCTCAGAATACTTCGAAGAAGGGCAATGTGAACACAGAAGATAACAAACCAGAGGATTTATTAGAGCCTCCTCGGGTAGATTCCCTATTCTGTCTGGATTACCACCTCCCAATCATTTATATTTGATCATTAGATTCGGGGAAGCACACCAATGGTGACTCCAACGTTTTGCATGACTTCGCCAATTCTGCCGGAAGTCTTAACAACAGATACGGTCAATCACATCGTTTTTTTAAACAGATATTTATTCCTGCCATGTTTAACTCATTCAATGTGAAATCAATTTTAGATTGGAATGCAACCTCTACTCCCAGAGGCAGAAATAAAAAGATCCTCTGGCCAGCTCTCGTTGAGGTAGTATTTCAACATGCAGCAAAGGTCATCTTGAAACTTGAATCTTCCGTCAGGATGATAACCGAGAAAAACCCGAGGACAATAGCAGAGGACATCGGTTCCTTATTTAGACACATGACGACAAGAAGTGAGTAAAAATTACGGGCTCTAATATATATGTTTTTTTAAATAGCTTACATAATCACAGGGGATCCCAGCTACTCCACGAGTCGACTGAAGAGAGAAAGGAGCGATCGTGAAGACTTCACCTTTGACAAGAAGCTAAAAACTGACAGCTGTAAAAGCCTCATGCTGCCTCAGGTATCATCTTTCCCATGCTATTGATGCTCTCCTGGAATCTGAAATCCCCCCCTAATTGATAGGTCACGCCTCCTTTACGAGCCAAAGAAAATGTAGTTCGCGGAATGAAGGCTTTGCCTCAGAGCCGAAGAGAATACAACAGAAGCATTGGTCATCAATCATACAAGCAGGAACATAGACAAAGAAATACTAAGTATTATGGAGGTATCTACAGAGGAGAGTGTACCCAAGACACACAGACACCCACTGGAAGTGCATTGGGATCTTCATGCCACCAGTGCAAATCGCGGAGAGCAGTTAATAAACTATATATCTGCTCGAATCAAGGTTCCCCCCAAAAGTCAAAGGATAGACGGGTAGGAAACTCTTTAAAAGTGTTTGAATTGCCTAGAATCATCATTTATTTTATCCCTTCTCATATGTTAGCATATCTGTCGGAAGAAGTATTGCGACCAGTGTCTGGAAAAGTTCTACAATGAGAACCCGCCGAGTTCTGTTCAGATTAATTTGTGGCTGTGTCCTGCATGTAGAAGCCTGTGTTGCTGCGCAGCATGCAGGCGCAATAAGGCCAAGTTCCTCTACGATCCACGAACGATGTCACCGGCCACATCTATAGCATGTGGACTTGTTTTTGGGGATATGCTGGACATAAAGACCCAAAACCCCGAAGAGGCTGTGAACAAAGTCATTTTGAGACAGATGAATCTTCAGAAACGAAATCTTGCCGGTACTGATACTCTTAAATTTAAGCAAAGACCTGTCAATGGGCACCAACGCAACCTTCACCAAACGCAATACCAAAAGACCAAAAACCGTAATGGAAATAAATCTACTCATAAGCAGAAGAAACAAAAATTTGAGCAGAAGAAACCCGTGAAACAAGCAAGGAGACAAACCAAGACTGCACCAAAAAATGCAAAGTCGGCTAAAAGTAGAATATCAAAGCCAAAGAAAACAACTCAAAAACAAATTAAAATGCAAAAATCCAAATTGAAGAACAGTAAGCCTACAAAGCAGCCGTATTCACAGTCTCCACTGAAAGATCGAGTTAAACAGTCAGCAAAACCTAGAGTAAACAGGAACTCTAAATCAAGGCCCGCGGTCAAAGTTGCTACTGCTCAAGTTGCTTCAGCCAGGGCAGCAGCAGCAGCAGCAGCGGCAGTTGCACAGCACAATGGTCACTGGTTTCTTCAACATCAACAGGTCCAGCTTCCGAAAAAAATGAAGCAACCTAGTCATCAATCAGCGCCGAACAGGGTAGAATCAGCACGCGTGGCAAATGGAACGAAAAAATCTTCACTTCAACCACAAATGATAAACGTTCCGCACGCAGGATTCCAAAGGAGCTACATCATACCCGCCTAAGTGTAATAAATTCAAAATGGAAATTGTAAATGATAATAGGAAATCCTGTAATATCTAAAGTCAGGAAATACTAAATTTAAAGTATTTCATGCCTTCTAGCCAAATATGAAAGTAGTGCATGCACACACGCTGAGCATGCCACCAATGCGTAGCTGGAAGGGGGGATGCGATGCGTGTGCGCATGCGGCAACACGTCTAGACGTACAACTGTGCTCCTGTAGGTGCTGATGCCGTCGTGATGTGGTGAATAAAAATCACGGGCCATTAGCACGCACTGTCTAGCTGTGCTAGTGTGTCTTAGCTTGCTAGTATACTAGCTTGTGTACCTGTTTGTGGAGACGATCAAAACGCTTACAAGCCAGTCTGCACTTCTGCATGCAGCGCATCACAAGCTCATCTAGTCATGCAGCTAGCTAGCACTACAGACTAGAACAGATCATTCTCTAACTAGTACTAGCAAGCTAGAGTGCACATTACATGTAGGTGCAGTTGCTGCACGTGTAGAAGTGCCGGCTAGCCTCAACTAGTAGCCAAATGTGGCTTTGCAGCTAAATGAGCACTAGAGCACTCAAGTTGACTGCTGTTAGTAGGTTCTTAATGTGGCTGCGCGCGCATTGCATTTCATCTAGCTGGTAGTACGTACTAGCGTTGTAGTAGCAGATGATGTACATATAGCTAGATAGCAGTAGTAAACGCTATGCTCTAGTTTATTATATAATATAGTGCTAGCATGCTAACATGTATCGGATGCGCACAGTACTCAAGACATGTCATAACAATTTAGAAATGCTAAAATGGCCGGCAAACTTAGCGACAACGCATATGGAATGCTCAGTCGACCGGCATCATTTGCGGGTGTGTGCACGCGCCGATTATGTGCGAAGTGCAGCTATGTCGCATATTTGCATACATGCAAAGAAATCGATGAAAAAATAGCCTGTTTTGGTGACATCTGATCTACGATGCGAATTACAATTTGGCTGAAATGCGTGAATTCACCCGGGAATTATCGCTTGAATAACGATAGTTATTAATTGTGCTTCAACGTTTGATGCATCTGACTTGGTTATGATGTTGTATGTGATGGACCGCCCGAGAGCCTTTGTCGAAAGCTATTTCAGTATTATTCCTTGAGAAGCTCTGCACTCACAATGTAACTCAGCTTAGGGAAGTTTTTCGACAGATACGCATTTCCGAATTGCTTGATGTATCCCTGATTTGGCTTTGTATCCGCACTGTTATATCCTGAATATTGCATAGTTTCAGTGCCTGAGTGGAATCGGGAGTCCTCAGTGATTACCTGCGTAGACCTTTTCCACGATATCCATACCTTTTACCACTTCAGCAATGGGTGAAAATCCCTGATGAAATTGAGGCAACTCATATATTTTGGTTTAATGCAACTAACTATAAAAAATTACCTGGTTGTCCAATGATTTGTTATCGCCGAAATTGATGAATAACTAGATGCAATTGCAGCCAATTTCAGAAATGAGATCACTAATATTCTGTAGAGATCAAATCAGGTTCTGCAAAGTTTGCTCATCATCACCTGCGTACTACGAGCATTTGGTCCCGACGTGGCAAACGACATGGTACCTTTACTATTAGATACTTTTACCTAATGAAATAATCGTGTGACTAAGAAGTTCGTGCTACTTGTCAATTTCATACCGGATCATCCTTCAGCTTAATTTTTGCCCACTTGTTGTAATGCTGGACATCTCCAGCGATACCAAACTAAATAATAAAATAGTCACGATGATAATGATGGTGATGGTGATAAAAATTCTGATAGGGATGAGATAGTGGTTCAAAAATTGATGCAATTTTGAGAGGGTCTGAATAATCATAAACCTGGCATATGAAGTCAGGAATCACTCGATGAAACCGGCAGTCAACGAAAAACTTGTCCTACGTGTAGAATATATTCAAACGATATTCTTGTTGCATACGAGGGCATTACCTCTACTAGGTCGAGAAATCTTTTGGCTCCGATTGGCTGGAAGGAAAATTAAATTATCCATGACAGACACAGGAACCATAATTTTCATGACTTACCGCCCATTCTGGATGGACCTCGAGAACCACATCTTCTTTCTTATTCTCGTCAATCGCAATTACAAATTTGACCCTGAAGAAATTGGCGAAATGACTACATATCCCACAAATTCTCGCTTGATAGATGCTTCCGAATCTATTATCAAACCCGTTGAATATCAAACCCCTATTTTCTTTGAGCTTTACAAAGTAAAATCGTATTTTGTTTCATTCCTACTTCACGGTGGAAGATTCGGAAGCCATTTTTGATTTGTGTGCTCCTCGAAGAATGTTGTCGCAGATAATAAATAGAAGGAGATTCATCTGCTAATATCTTTAACCTTCTCGGCATTCCTCAATTTAAAAGGATCGCCTCGTTTGTCCAAAGCGACTTCGAACATGACGAAGAAATAAAGTACCTTGCAGCATGGAGAAATTGAGGTGTTTTTCCGCGATCTTGATACATGTACCTATGACACGAAGAAGTCGGCTTAATTTGCTTCCTATTTTTTAGTAGTAATCAAACCCATCAAACTGCAGTACCGGTAATGATGGATTTCAGGATTTCTTGGAAGCTGTCGTCGCTGGTTCTAGGAGAGATTTTCCTCCTGCCAATGACGTGTTGCCAATTGACAACCCATCTCTTCTAACAACCACGCTCATCAAAACCACAGCTCTTAGTTCTTTTCCAATTGGGTACTTCTGAAGGTAAAATCACCTAATTTTTACTATTCGCATACCCCAAATCTTGATTTATCGGAAAAAAGTACCACCCCCGCGCATTGCCACTTTACTTATCACGCGATCATCGACATATTTTCCCCAGATTTGAAGCTCGATCCTGATACACATAACCAAAATGGCATGCCAAATTGTGCATTTCTTCCAAAGAAAGAGGTAATAGAAACAAATTTATATCTTCCTGCAAACATGTTGATTTTGTTTGAGTGATGGTGCGATGCACAAATCGAAGGGAGGGTTGCCGCTCATCCCAAGCCAATTTTGACAGGATTCATCTTCAAATGCGGATTTGGCTGAAAACTACACCTCGTTCATCATGTTGATTTGAATCAAAATAGGCCAGCCACCGTCGCTATTATTCAAGGCACACCGCTAGTGAGGAAGCTATTTAGCATCTTCCATTCTCATAATCACCCCACGCTGACTTGTCTTGAACTTGGTTCTGCCTAAAACAGTTTGATCCGTAGAATCGAAGAATCGAGGAACCAACACGATGTTTCGAAAAGTTCTCCTTAATGCTTCGAGAGTTTCACGGGTTTCTTGTGCTCGAGTTTTCTCTTTACCACCAAGCCAAAACCGTGCTTTCAGCACGGAGGCTCGAAGAAAGCGTATGGATGAAGTTTTTGATCGTGTGGACGTGAACAAGGTAGCATTATAGCAGATCACTAATCTTCGAGGGACAGCTTGGAATATTGATGTTCTATTAGGACGGGGTAATTTCACGCGAGGAATTTCTTCAAGCGTATGGGGAGCCTGGAACTTCGAGCCTTGTTCGTGAAATTATCGATGAAAGTGTGTACAATTTAGATTGACAAAGATTTACTGTAAGAGAAAATCATTTTATCTTAGGTGGATGGCCAACTTGTCAGGTGGAAACTTCTGCGTCTGATATCATAAAGGTCTTATACGGATGCAATACTACTCGTATGAATTCACCTTGCCCGCAATAACGATCGCGACTTCAAATTAGGCAATGAGCAACTCCAGCGTTGGATGGGTTGTCGTAACTAGTTCTGCGAAAGATCTTTCTGATATCCAGGGAATTGTAACGGTACAGCCATGAATCGTACATAGTGGAGAAAATTGAAGAAGGGAGGAATATGTAATATAATCCAAAAGATGTTTGACTTGATCCCTTGTGCAATTAGGAGAAAGACATTGTGATGAAGGCTTTGAACTCGGAGATGGATATGAGCAGTAAGGCTAGTCCTCCTGTAAAATAATGTTAAGCTCTAATTTTCGGATGCTTACAGCTCTTGAGGCGAAACATTTCATGACTCCGAGGGACAAACTCATCACGGTTCTCTGGATACCAAATCCTCTAATGATTGAATATGAAATATTTCAGGGATTGACCACAATAAATCAAGTATATTTTTGTGCTGATAGAATGTGTTGGATTGTATCAGGTATGCGCAAGCAACAGCGTTTGGGAAGTGACGAAGATCTTCATCGAGAAAAATATTCGAGCAGGTTTTTTAACCATATATAATACATCTGGAGCATAGTAGGATGTAACATCTTCGCATGATGTTCCCACCTTAGCGCCTGTAATGGATGATGGAAAACTGATCGGTTTTGTATCGGTACGGGACGCTGTCGCTCAGTTGGTATAAAAAGCACCCGATGCTGAAAATGACGATTATTTATTGCTCTGATGGCGTTCTCAGTTCTGCTCTAATACATTCGCTTAGGCTGAGGATCATTCTGCAGAAATGGATTCCCTTTCTGCATATGTGAATGGAAGCTACTAATTTTGTTGTACAGATTTGAAGACAGTATTTGCCAGCACCGAGTGAAAGACTTCGCGATACTAGATTAGCTGATAATTTTAGTTTGTAAGGTCGTATAGGGATGGTATAGATGTATAGATTCCTGTCGCAATAAAGATTTCGAAAGATGATTTCAGATAATGTACTTATAAACCAAAATTAAAAGAGGACATTAGTGGTGGTTTAGTTTGATTACCCTGTTTAAATTTTTGTCGAAAATTTATGCTGGAAAAAATAGGGATTAAAATGCAATTTATTTTTTATCAATGTGCAGTTGCAGGTTCATGGTTTTTTTTTATCATCGATTTTTGTATCGACTTGGTTTACGTATGTTATCACCTGTTACCCAAATACATACCACATCATCGGTTCTTCGATGTAGTGTACGAAGACATTATTCTACCTCATGGATGTTTTGATGAGCATGCTAGCATGACATAGGTAGTCGGCGTGCAAGTTTTTGTGCAACGCGCTGAGCACTGTGTGCCACGTAACGCACGCACTTATTCGGTGGAATGAATAAAAATGAATGAGATATGCGAGATACAAGAAGTATAGAAGACTCGCAGGCAGGTGCGATGTCTAGGAAGTGAAATGAACAATGCACAACAGCAGTGGCCATGCACATGCATGCTAGCATGGCTGCGCACGCAAACTGGGCAAAATGGCCCGCATACGTCTAGCCGTGCTAGCTACAAGGTGTGCACGTTTGATTCACATGCCGCATGCCACCCATGTGCAGGGTTTAGAGACACGCACAGTGTCATGTGCACATGCTTGTCTACGATGTGCGTGTGTCACTCATTGACCTCTCAATGTGCGCCCTATAGCTAGCTGCTTGATGACGACATCTCAATGTACCTTTGCGCACTTTGTTCAACATGCACGTACGTGCACCAATTGCTCCATGCAAGTGAAGCAATGCACCGATGTGATCGCACCTGCTGTTCTTTGCACGAGCTTCATGTGTTCACCACATTTCTTTTCTCTTCAGAGCGCTGATCGCGATGACCACTGCTAGACTGCTAGACTGGCACATCTAGCTTGTAGCTAGGCTAGCGTAGCAGACTAACAAGACATGCGCAACAAGCCACGTGTGCACATGTAGTCGTTGCTCATGCTCGTCGCATGTGTTGAGACGCGGAATGGACGTAGCCAGCGTTGTTTCTGTGGCATTTGCTCATTGTGGGCTTTGGTTAATGATGATCGAACGAAGATATCGAATGCCAACAATGATGTGTTCACCGATGACCACTGTGGACTACTGCTTGTACATAGGCGCGTTGTTCGGATCGTAATGCAGGTTGCTTTTTCGTTTGTTGTGGAAGCATTATGCATTGTTCGTAGTTGTTCAATTATGTCAGGTACCGACGATGCAACAAGTCGTGCACTTTGGAGATAGGCCCGTCACTAGCGCGGGAAGATGTGCTACTCTCAACGGGTTTAGGTCTGGTGTCCACACAACAACGCCAATTTTGCACAATTAGGTGACTAGTTCACTCATTCGCAGAGCTGGAGGCACAGTGAGAGAGAGAGAGAGAGAGAGAGAGAGAGAGAGAGAACATTTTCTTCACAATTTTGTTCAAATTTATATCTTTAGGGATGATGTTTAGACCGTGAAAATAGTGGAGAGAGTCCTCAGCTGATCTCATGATACCCATTGATGACCCTGTCGTCGACATGTCACTTGATTTCGAGACTTTAAATCTAGGGCCTTCCACTGCTATTTTGCTCCACGTCTCCCTAACATTCTGGACACAAAATGCAGGACACAAGGGCGTGCTCTCTTCGCATAGCTGAATGGGATGGCAGGGAGGGGTCGAGATAGTGGCAGCCATTGTTGATCTCATAGCTGTAGGCAACCCTTCGCAACTCGATAACATAATCCTGAATGACATGATGATGATGGACGATGATGATGATGATGATGATGATGATGATGATTAGCGCAAATATGGCGCGCTTCGGCATCTCACCTGGGTTCAGTCTTTCGGCGAAGCTCTTTGTACATGACCAGCAATTCCCGGATGCGGTCGCAAACTACTGGCTGTAAAATGAACATGTTGCTGTCGGTGTTTACTATGTTTCAGTGCTTTTCACAACAGGATTTCACTCCGAACAATATACTTCTCAATGTACCTTAGTTGATAACTTCATCAGTATGTCCATGTTCTGGTATGTAAACGTGGAGAAACAAAGATGCAAAATAAATATACTCGTAGACAAAAAACACGTTTGGATATACATATTGGAAGAACAACAGGGATCCAAGTGATTAGAGAGGAGAATCTAAACTCACATAGGTCATCGAATTCGTTGCATTATGGAGGTTTTTCAACTGTAGAAGAAGGGTATAAAATTGGTATCAGACACCACTATTGATTTAGATTTCTTTTTTTCCTTTCGCTTCATTCTCCCCTCCTCCTCCACCAATTCCTCCCTTCAGCTACATCGATATTTAGAGAGGATATTTGCTTTCTATCTGGTACTACGACTACTACAACCACTACTACTATATGTGACAAATAATATCATATATATATATATATATATATATATATATATATATATACTGTCTTTCAGTTTTATGCTCGTGGTAGAAAGTTGCTGAGTGGCAGACCTGAGCCAAGATCTCGTCATCATTTATTTGTTCCTGTTTCTGTTCCTCCTGAGATATTTGTAATAGAGGGAGGGAGGCCGAGAGAAAGAGATAGAGATAGAGAGAGAGAGAGAGAGAGAGAGAGAGAGAGAGGGAGAAGGAATGAATAACGGAGCAAAGTAGCAGGTGTTCCTTTTTATCACGTACGATATGTTTACCTCAAACTTTTTCCGATTATCGTCTTCTCGGACTTTGTCTCTTTCGAGTGTCTAACGGGTAATTCGTAGGATGTAAGCTAAGAAAGTTGCATGGTTCTTCTCAAGGGCAGCAGTTAGGTTCTGTTGCTATTATAGACAGTCCGATTTTCAAACACGTCACACTGGCACTACCACAAGTACCACCACACTACTACTACTGCTGCTACTACGTTGAGAATGTTCTCGATTTTCTTCCGGCGAATCACGGTCTGGTTCAACCTAAACAGGAACATATAAACCTTTATGTCTTATCGTGTTCGTTTGCACCACACATCAGGCAGTAGTAGCAGTATTTTACGATCAGGACAGAGGAGGAAAATATATATCGAGAAAGTAGAGGAGATAAGGGCACTTACACATGAGCAACAACTGGAAGGACCGACTTTGTATATCCATCTGTCAAATACCTACATAGAAATGATTTTCCGTAAAAAGCGTATGTGGACACTTCCAAGCAAGGACGTCCACCCCGGTTTATTTGATTCACCTTGTTTTTCGTGCAGTTTCGAGCTCCTTCTGTGATTGAATAAACTTGTTCATCTCATCGTCCTCAGTTGGTATCTGATCAGGGGAGTGGCAGTTCATGAACCAATTCGGGGAGTACACATTCACGTAGAGATCATAACATGAGTATTTGCTCTGCGACGTCCTTGGGGCCACTATCTAAACATGAATATTTTAGATTGCTTGAAAAGCTATCATTCTAAACCGATATATATATATATATATATATATATATATATATAGAGAGAGAGAGAGAGAGAGAGAGAGAGAGAGAGAAACATGCATAATGTATACCACTTATTGTGTACTACCATTGTTGCCCAGTCTTGAGGAGGGATCTGTTGTGTGTCGAATTATTAATTTCACAAGAATCTACATGCTTCTCTGATATTGAGAGAAGGCATATTATTTTGTTGCTGCTGTTCTTACATTGACTTTCTTGACAGTTGGAATATGCAACTCCGTTGATGTAGTCTGATGGGGTAGTCCAGAAAGTATTCATTAAGACACGACAGCACAGGCAAAGGTGTTGTTGTTGTTGTTGTTGTTGGTGGTGGTGATGATGATGATGGTAATAATGATGGTGAGTGATATTCTTTTTGTAAGTAATATTATAATTTCATAGTAATATCCACATCATCTCTTAAATTCTGCTAAAGATGATAGGTCTTCTTTGGTTTTGAGTAAATCACGAGTTCGAATCATGAGTTTCCGTTGGGGTGACTATCAGCAACTTGTGAGGAAATCTTGCATGACCGATGTTTCTTCTGCAGATTTCGTCATATCTGCCGTGTCGCCAGCCTCGACCTTAGGTACATGAGCAATTTTAAGCGGGTGCAGGAGAGTTTTGCAGGCTACATTAGATCAACAATTGCTGGCCCGGCATCACATTGGGAGAACGACTCGCTGCAAATAATTATACCTCTTCTTTCAGAGTTTCTACTTTAGTTTCCTCTGAAACTTCTGCAACCGGTGCACATTTTTTGGGGTCTAGTTCTCGGCATAGTTCTGAATACGTTACCGCAGGAAGAGCAATGATTCAATTGTATATTTAGACTACCGGATTGAAGTTTCGCATTTCGGTGGTGAATAGATAATAAAATATATGATGCCGACAGTAAATAATATCTTAGATTCGATACCGTTTGATATCTTTGACGGTTTTAAGGGTTCCCTGATTGCCTGCTCTCCGAAGATTCTATCCGTTGCATCATCAAACTCCTTGATTTGAACGGAATTTTGCAACTGTTCATCCACGTTTCCCAGCTCTTCTCTGTCCCTTTTCACCTCAATTTTCCCCTCTGATTGATTAGTCGTTATCTGGCATAAAATAATTTGAAGGCTAAATATATTTCATATTTCTCAGTGACCTTCTGGTAGAGCTTCTGGATCGATACCTTCATGGGCCTTTCGGTGTAACCTCCCCCCTTTTCATTGAAGAATGTGGTTAATATGTAAGAATTGTTTGCTCAAAAAAGGAAAATTACCTGTTTGGAATAGATTGCTTCCTCTAGTGTCCAAGTTAACAGAGTTCTGGATGACTTGCGCTGTGACATGTACTTTCAAACTACTTTGTGTTCCCTGAAAGGAAAGATGATAATATTAATAATAATGACCCTGTTTCCGTCAGAACAATTTCAATTTTCGTTCTCGCAGACCATGACTGCACTGAGCAACTGAAGTAGCACCCATAGCACACTCTGAAACCCACGCCTATTAGCTGCCAGTGGCATCCCTACGTTCAACAAGCTCTCCAGTGCAGCCGTCCCCCATTCAAAAATTTGAAATGTTCGGGGAGTTTCCGGGAAAACCGGGATATTTTTCGAAGAAACGTTTCCTCCAAATTCTGGGTTAAAATGCAAGTCGCAAAGCAAAACATCTGTCGACTCTACGAATTTTCCTGCCCAAAAAATAAATTTATGATGTGCAATGTTCAAGAATTTGAAGTTAAAAATTCAAAGTCCATTCTGATAATTTTTCAACAGAATTTATTTCTCTCCAGCCCAGCAAACCTCAAGGTTGTCGCAGACAGGAAATTAATGGGTAATACTTCCTACGACAGATCTATGTAATTCATCCATGGAAAATTGGCATGATGTCGCCAAGGATAAAATACATATCGTTTTCATCTTAAGACACCATACAGAAGGACCGGGCTTGTGAACGTAATGCGCACGCAATGGCGCCTGGCTGCTCGAAGAGCTAAAGCAGCCACCTGGGGCCATTATCCCATTTGTAGCGTTGTACAAGGCGTCAATCCAAGGTTACGAAAGTTTCTTACGGCACCTCTATCGACGGAAACAAAACCTGACGCAAGTGAGGATGAAGAGTTCAGCTTTCTCGACCGTAACAACCCTCCACAGCTTACAGAGGAGATGGTCTCTCGACTGTCGGAGGAAGGCTGGAAGAGAGTAAAACCGGTCTACCCTGACGACTTCAAAAATATGATCGATAACGTGACGATGAAAGGAACACCAGATTATAACCAATTGGAAGATTTGGCATCAGCGTTCACGAGAGATGAACCAGTACCGTACTATGTGGAAAACAGTGGACCGAAAGGAAACGTAAACGTGAAAAATCCATGCTTGTTGTGCGATCACTTCCAGGTAAAAATGTGTGATCATGTGAAGAAAGTCGAATACACAAACCTGGTTCTTCTGAATAAATTTGTGAACGAAAGAGGGATGATAAATTCTTCACGCGTAAATGGAACGTGTGCAAAAGCACAGCGAAAGATTGCACGCTTGATACGACGAGCAAGGACCGTAGGAATAATGAGTTACTTGGAGAAATGGTCACCTCCAATAGAGTTCATGAAAAAGATGAAGTGGTTCGAGACTGATACTCAAATGTAATACAGAAGCCGCTTACCTATATTACTGTCTCATAGTTTCTAGTTTTGAATCGCCACTAATTTCTTATCTCATATTTTTAGGGAGGAGCGTGAGTTCTATAGCAAGAGAAAAGGACGGAAAGTGTAAAGTCTCTATGTCGAAAGGCAGGGAAGTGGAACTGAAGGAAAATCCATGTTGTGTACAATACCGCGATTCGAACTAGTATAAATCGCTTACATGCACACCTAGACATGTGAATGACTTTGTTCTTACTAATGCACTAGTTGCGCAAGTAAAGAAAAAATGTGATCTCGTACGTTGGTCTAGAGGCATTTATTTGCGACGGACTCAATCAAAATAATGCGGCATGCGCATCTCTGTAAGTTAGTTTCGATCTAAGCTAGTAAGTGATATATCGATTACGATTCACGTGCATAGCGAACGGATAGATGTAGACTATCCCGCCGCTGGACGATCCTGCTTTGACTTGCCATGCGACATGTGTACACGTACATGAGACGGATGTAATGAAATGTTTAAATTTTTTCAATGGTAGTTCATCCTAATGTAGCTATGCAATGCAGCGGCTACAGCGCTTAAAATGTGTCTGTTTGTTTCCTTGGTCACATGTTGCATGCATGAAAATGCATCATGATTTGGTCTAGCATGTCGTGCTTTGCGCGCAGCTTTGCGAGTTGTTTTTTCCGCGGTAGTGAGACGCATAGTCTCATCGTTGCGATCCATGATGGCCGTCAGTTGTTTGTTGATTCTGAGTCTCTGTGGGTCCGTATTTTCTGCATTGCAGAATGTGGTCCATGTCTTGCAATGTGTTGCATGTGTCGCACATTGCTTCCAATTTTGTGCGTTGTCCTCTGGACAGCAAAAAAGTTCCAATGTTGCCAACACCACAGATGGCGCGCATCCATGATGTGTACACGTATATATATATATATATATATATATATATATATATATATACATATGCATGCAAATTCGCAGTGGCGCTACTCATTTTGTGGAGCTTCAGCATAGTGAATCGAGTTTTAACATGTGATGGTGGTGTAGCGCGCTACTATCTGGACGGTGAGCAGCATACATAGTTACTATAGACTGTGTCTATTGTAGTTTATATGCACATGTGTCTGTCTATGTCTATAGTGTACATGCAATAATTAGCGCAGTATCCAGCGTAACACAAGCTCCGCAATATGCTGCACGATGTGTGCGCAGAGCGCTCCTCATGCAATAAAAATATGGTGTCCATGAAGTATTAGCTGCCCATTTTTTTGGCAATTGATCGTAGCCAGTCAAAATAGTCGATTTATTTCACAAAGGTTTCATCTAAGAAAATCACTTGCACACAGATAGATCGCAGTTTAGTGCAAAATGTAAATCGTTGAAATTGCTGAATGCATTTGAGACTGATACCCGGAGCGTCACTACCTTCGATATCTGACACGCTGAAAGTTGAAGTATAGATAAAGAACGCCACGCTCAAATTTGCTTTTGAAACCTCTTTTGTGTCCGAATTCCCATTTTCTTTTTACGATCTTAAAGGCAATGTCTTCATAAGGAGGGCCAGCTTTGAAAGTGATGATGCAGAAAGTCGGGTCAGGAGCAAATTCGTGGAGTGTGTATGTTGGCGCCTTCGATGGGTCGATAAGATCGGGGAAAAAGATATTGAATTTGTACCCTTGGACAACTTTAGGAGGAGGATTTTCTTTGTCGTAGTGCGTCTGGTTGTACTTATTCCATTCATATCCTGTACGGACACGGTTGAAGTATCTTGGCTTGCGAGGTCGATATTTATCATGCCACCAATATGTTTCATTTGGAACATCAACCTCGGCTGCAAACTTTGCTTCGTCCTCACCCATTCCTTTACCTTCTTCTTTGGCCATTAGCTCTTGTTCCGTCAAAGAGAATCGTGCCAGACCAGCGGCTCTTAGATGATGGCCGACATCTACCTCACGTACTTCACTCGATGTTTTCTCTGCTGCATCCAGGGCATGCTCTCTTGCTACCTGCTCAAGGACAATCTTCCGTTGTGCTTCTAGCTGTTTCATATCCTCTTCTTCATCTATAATAACCTCCCCTTCAAGATCTGCCTCATTCAGAAGCTCGGGTGAAAAGTCTCCCTCCTCAACGCTTTCTTCCTCAGCCTCATCTTCCTCGGCGTCTTCTTCAATTTCCTTTCTAATTGCCTTGGCAACAGCCGCACCCATTTGCTGCTTCCTCAATTGATCAAGTCGTTTATTGAGCAATGCTTGGTGGAAGTCATTCAAAGTTGCCTTCGCTTCAAAAACGTTTAACATACTGAGTAGGGCTTCCCAATACGGAATATCTACATTTCCTCCGCCATCCAATTTGTCTCGAATTTCGCTGCGTAACTTAATAAGTTCCGAGTGGCTCTTCTCGTCAAGCATCTGCGATATTTCTTTTTGTACAGACTTGTGGATTCCATATTTACTCCGCCTATTATCCTGTGCATCCAAGTTCTCAAGTTCATCATCACACACCTTTAGGAGAGATTCCCAGTAATCAGGATTTTCCTTAAGGTCCACTTGCTCTTTTATGTCCTTACGCAACTCTTCGAGTTCTCCACGCTCGAGATCATCAAATATTCTATAAGGCTCTGAGAGCTCCACGTCAAGATCCACACTGATATCTGCTTCAAGTTCTTCGTCGCTTAAATAAATTTGAAGGTTTTTGAAAAGAATATCAATCGCCTTTTCACGTCCCTCCTTAATTCTGATTTCTGATCGCACTTTCGCTTGTTTTCTATGAAACTCTTCTTCTTTTTCCTCAAAATCTTCGAGATCTGCAAGTGCAGAAAGACGTTCCTGCTCCTCGCGCATCTGCTCCATCTCAAGCTGCTCCTCCTCTCTTCTCGCTCGTGCTTCTTTCAATTCCTCTATCTCAGCCTGAAGCTCCTTTTGACGTCTACGCATATTCTCTCGTGTTAACTTTGAAGGATCTTTCCCATCTTTGATTTCTTTTTCAAATTTTTTCTTCCATACGAACATCTTCGTCAAATTTTTGTCCCGAAAGGGATTATTGTTGTTACTGTAATCAAAAAGTTTATTCTCTGCTTCTCTTTGCTGTTCCTTTTTCAACTTTTTTTGCAATCTTCTTGCCCTGCGCTCCTCTGGTGTCTCCTTCGCTTTCATCATCTGCTTATGGCGCTTCCGCCGACGCAATTCTTCCTCCTGAGCCTCGAGGGCGCGCTTCATTTTTTCCTTTTTGCGCTTCTTTTTCTCTTTCTTCCTATCTTTTTTCCCCATTTTCGTTTTCTATTGTTCCTCTCAGTCCCAACTCACGGCTGCTCTCGTCTTGCTGCTGTTGCTACTGTTGATGCTGTTGCTGCTGTTGCTGCTGTTGCTGCAAAAAAGAATCAATTTTGGGTGCGGGGAATGCAAAGCTCCTCGGCCGGATATGTCAGACTGATGTTGCAATTGTATCTTATGATGACTACAAATAGATGGTGCCAGTATTCTACGACAATCTAAATTAATTGTCGCAGTATCAGGTTATATTTTTATCTTTTCTGTTAGAAATCCAGGCGGGTTTTTTCATCTAGAACGCATAGGTCTGCCGAGAAGGGAAATCCCACCTCGTATAATCTCTGCTAGATCTCGGATTTCGATTCCCGGTAATACTGACTTCATTTTGAAAATACAGGACATTTATAGATTATTTGAATCCACATGGCAGCATCAGAAGAAAAAGGAAGAATTATTTGCCTGGGATTGTTGTTAGTGCCAGTCAATACCCGGTACAATAATATTGCCGCTCTCTGCGTGGGGTCCTTACATCCATTCCTCTCTACCCCCCTCACTCCCAAGCACAAACCTTCACAACAATGAAGGTGTCGTATATAGCTGGCGCATTTACTGCACTTGTCTTAGTGAGTTGTTATGATGCAATCGTTGGCACTCCTCGCCAAGTTGGTGCTAGTCTCTCAACCACTCGCACAGCTTCGTTCACTACAGGCACTAGACACAATGCTTTGCGTTCGAATTCCTGGGTCACAAATGCCCTGACTCGTCAAAAGAAGGAAGAAACCGTAGCAGATTTAAAACAAACTCTCGAGAAAAGTTCTTTGGTATTCGGAATGAACTTCAATGGGTTCACTGTGAAGCAAATGGAGGGGCTTCGCAAAAAGCTTCCTGAGGACGCCAAAATTCAGGTGGCCATGAACACCTTGATGAAGCAGGCAGGGTCTGAGGTGGAGGGTTATGAAGCTATTGAAGCTGCGTGCAAAGGCGACAATGCGTGGTGGTTTGCAGGAGAAAACGTGGCCTCATGTGTGAAGGCATACCTTGAGTTTGAGGAAGAATGCAAAAAGGCTGCAAAGGCTGATCCAGAAACTAAGGTGCCCAGTCTTTCGGGAGGCTGCATGGACGGAACTTTCCTTGACACTGAAGCTATCAAAGCACTTAAGAATCTGCCAACGCGAACGGAAGTTATTGCCCAGATTGCAGGCTCTATTAAGGCATTGCCAACGAAACTGGCTCGCAGTGTCAAACAAGTTCCAACCAAGGTTGCCATCGGTGTCTCAAAATTGGCGGACGGCGATGACAACAAGGATCTAGTCGTTGGAGATATCTTTCCAAAGGCTGAGACTGAGGCATAATCATAAGTTCGGCTAAAGCAGGTGTAGTGGCAGTAGTCAAACCTGCAGAACAAATGAACGCAACTGTGGAATAGGAGCGACAGAATCAAGGGGATAATTGTTGATGGAGGAAAATCTTTTTCATTCTCACTATGGATTCACTTACGACCTTCCTCAGAGGATATCTATCCCACCTTAAACATGTGTCGAAACAATTATTACACGAACGTTCCAGATTTGTAAATGATGAAGAAGTTATGCCCGTAGGGGGGTCAGTCAGTCGGATAAACCTACTGATAATAGCATGTTGTTGTAAAATGATAGCTTCTAGACCTTAGTGTTATTAAAATTTCCAGAATATAAATCATCCCCTTTTTCGGATTACATGAATTTCTCGTAGTGAAGTGTGCTGCGACATTTCCATGCGCGCGCACACACACACGTACACACAAAGACCTTTATTTGCTCTGATGAATGAATGCAGAGCGCGCACATCGTGAGAATTGTCATTTGTGCTTGCATACTTGACAAATGTAGCGCACATGCGCTTCCTCATGCATTCGCAGACTTGCTAGCTTGACCCGTCTGGACAGCCATGTTCAAGCTGCACGTAGCTTGTGCCCGCTGCTCTTAGCTAGCTGCTCATTGGTTTCATTCGATCGTCGCTGCATGATCGACTGATTTCACACGCTTGGCTATGGCTAGACGGACGCACAATTTTGATTTGAGCAGACAGAGCTAGAACGTTGATTCTCGATGCATCATCGCGAGCACTCCTGGCACACTCTGGCACTTTCGAACTGGCGGCTAGCTGGGTTCCAGGTCGGTGAACCATACAGGCATTGATCGATCGAACACAGCGTCTGACGACGTTGCCATGCATGTGCTGTGGCATGATGAGCAGTTGCATTTGTGCATTGTGCCAATGCAAACAAAGCATGCGATGCATGCAGCAGGGCTCTAGGGCTAGCTAGCAAGCCAGAGGGCTTCGTTGGCTGCTGGCTAGCTGCTAGGCTGGTGCGGCGCATGCCAGCATGTTTTCCATGCCAGTCATTTGGCGAGCACGGTGCAAGAAAGTGGTCAGTGCCAGAGTGGCAAAGAGTCGATCAATTCAATGATGCGCATGCGAGAACGCAACGTGAAGATGATTCGATCACGCAACGCACACATCACCAGGTCGATCAGGACAAGCATCTCTAGATCTGTGGCTGCGGACAATGAGGGCATGCACTGACACACATCACGTGCGTGTGACCAGATGACAATTGCCAGATGATTGTTGATGCGTGTTGCGAATTGACAATGAACAATGCTGGAATGAACAATGAACGACACGAACGTGATGATGGTGGACTGCATTTCCATCTAGCTAGACGTGGCAATGGAGTGCACGCTAGCACGCACGCAGCAGTTGATGATGTGTGCCACTGCATGTGGACATGGTGTCCAGGTGTGCACAACATGTGTGTGTTGTGTGCATGTCACATGCCACGCACGCGGTGGTGCAAATTCATCCATGAAACATCCACAATTTTTTGGTCCAAAGTGATCATGAAAATCCATGTTGCTCTAGCTGCTAGTGCAACATGTGAATGCAGCAACATGGATTTTCATGTGCGGTGGGCGGTTCACTTTGGACAAAAAAAACATGCATGTTTCATCGATGAAAATATTCACGTCAAAATGAAAAGGGTCTTAGCAAACTTTGCACTGATGATTTGTGCTAGACTCCGTTGTCGCTTCAAACGCACGCGCGAGCGATGTTTCAAAAATTCAAAAAATTGTGGTGCATGTAATGATGCTGCTAGTACCCGCTACTAACCGACTTCTCGTACATGTAACGAAGCGCTGACTGCGCTGACTGCCTGCTCTTCTCCGAAGATTCCCGGAAACGCTTCTCGCTTCTTCTGCGCCCGAGGTTCCAGTCAGCATGCAGATGCTGACGCAATTCATCTCATGCTGGCGTCGGCGGAGCGGGTGCATGGTGTTGAGAGGGAGACATATTTCAATCGACATACAATCGTCCTTGATACTCAACTCAAAAGTGCTCGTAGCTGCTATCTACGACCTCCTCCACGATGACAAAATTAAATTTTGCTAGCCAGTTGAAACGCACGTCGATGCAAAGCCTTGTTCTCGTGGCTATGCTCTGCTTATTCAGTGGAACTTCAGTTTGCGCGAAAGCAACATCAAATCCAATAATAGGAATAGACCTGGGAACAACTTACTCTTGCGTTGGAGTTTACAAGCAGGGAAGGGTTCATATAATTGCGAACGATCAAGGCAACCGCATCACGCCCAGCTATGTGGCATTTAAACCGGATGGTGAGCGTCTAGTAGGAAATGCCGCAAAATCTCAAGCCTCTTCAAATCCAACGAACACCATCTTCGACGTCAAGAGACTTATTGGGAGGAACTTTGGCGATAAGGTAGGTTTCGACAAATTGAAACATCTGGATCACAAGCAAAGTAAAACTAAGATTTGTTCATATTCAGGAAGTCCAAGGTGATCAAAAGTTGCTCCCATACAAGATAGTTAACAAGGACAATAAACCGTATATTCAAATAGAAAACGGGAAAAAATTCTCCCCGGAAGAGATATCGGCAGTCATCCTACAAAGGATGAAACGGACCGCTGAAGAGTATCTCGGCCATGAAGTAACCGATGCTGTGATTACTGTCCCAGCATACTTCAATGATGCTCAAAGAAGTGCGACCAGGGATGCTGGAGTCATCGCCGGATTGAATGTGAAAAGAATCATCAGCGAACCCACAGCCGCTGCTCTTGCTTACGGAATCGACAAGAAATATGATGACAGAAACGTACTTGTGTACGACCTTGGAGGAGGAACTTTTGACGTCTCAGTGCTAACTCTTGACAATGAGGTGTTTGAAGTGCTTTCGACTGCAGGTGACCAAATTAAATTAATCGCGACATCATTCTAGAATGAAGATATTGATTGCTATTGAAATCCAGGTGATACGCATCTTGGAGGGGAAGACTTCGACCAGAGGATAGTGGCCCATCTTGTCAAGGTGGTAAAGAAAAAGATGGGAAAGGACGTATCCAAAACCCCAAGAGCCCTGGCTAAGTTAAGGCGCGAAGCTGAAAAAGCCAAGCGCACACTCTCTACCTCAGAGTCTGTTCAAATTGAAATCGAATCTCTTGTAGATGGAGAGGACTTTGAGACTACACTAAGTCGAGCTAAGTTTGAGCAGCTCAATGACGACCTCTTCCGAAAAACACTCAAACCTGTCAAACAGGCCCTCAAGGGTGCAGGATTGAATAAAAACGATATCGAAGAAATAGTTCTTGTTGGAGGATCGACCCGAATTCCAAGGATTCAGAAGCTTCTAAAGGACTTTTTCGGCAGAGAGCCGAGTCGCGGTGTTCATCCTGATGAAGCTGTAGCACATGGTGCAGCACTTCTCGGCGGGGTGCTCTCTGGTGCTGACGAAACTGGGGTCCTCATTCTAGATGCAACACCCCTCTCCCTCGGTATCGAAACTGTTGGAGGTGTAATGGCAAGGGTTATCAACAAAGATACCACCATTCCTACCAAGAAGACGCAGACCTTCTCCACCAATCAGGACAACCAAGAAAGAGTCCTCATTCAAGTTTTTCAGGGTGAGCGAAGCCTGACTAGGAACAACATGTTGCTAGGTAAGTTTGAGTTAACAGGCATCCCCCCTGCCCCTCGGGGGGTCCCACAGATAGAGGTAACCTTCGAAGTGGATACGGACAACATCCTCAGAGTGCTTGCTGAGGACAAGGCAAGTAAGAACAAAGAAGCGATCACAATTGAGGCTGATAAGAACAGATTAAGTGACGAGGACATACGTAGAATGGTGCAAGAAGCCAAAGACAATGAGGAGGCGGACAGGCGAGTTAGGGAGAACGTGGAAGCGCGGAACAAAATCGAAGGGCTTGCTTACACTCTTCGGAATCAGGTGTTAGGAGAGCTCGGAGAGAAGATGACATCAGATGAAAAGGAAGCCATCGAAGATGCAGCTAGGGATGTAATTGAATGGCTTGACGAGAATCCACAGGCTGAGAAAGATGAATGCGAGGAAAAAAGACTCGAATTGGAAAAGATTTCCAACCCTATTATCAGCAGACTTTATCAGAATCATGAGTCCACAAACGAATTCGAGGATGATGATAACCTTCCTGACGACATTGAGGAACTCTGATACTTTAGTAGTCACCGAAGCAATAGTTTTGGCATCATCATAGCACATCGCAACGATTATTTCCTCATGTGTGTGCACTTCATGTATGTACGCTGAAATCATGAATAGTACAGCAGGACACTGCACGTGGCACATGCGGCGATGTGTATGTACGTACGTTTGTGGCCACCAAAGCGTTGGGTATGAGTATCACGCACAGTTACATAAAGATGTGTGTATATATATTTGTTACATTGCACCGATATACCGGCTATGCACACACATATGGACAAACGTTCGTCATTCGCAGCTAGCTTTATGTGTAAAAATGCATAAAGTGCGGTATGCGCATGCTAATTTCATTATGCTAACGATAGATAGAAGTGATTCAGGAGCAGAAATGGTATATTCAAGTGGCATCTCTACCGTTCAGATAGCGCAGAAAGGTCATGTTACGCCACGACATGCGCACACAAACATAAACAGGGTGAGAGAAAGAAAGGAGAGAGAGAGAGAGAGAGAGAGAGAGAGAGAGGGAGAGAGAGAGAGGAAGATGATGTGCAAATCTATTCACTATATTTGTAAACCAGCGTCTCGTGGCGAATATTTAATTTGTTACAAAGTTGAGCACAAGTGTTGCATTCGTGCATATTTGCGTTGAGAGATACCTTGTAAAATACAATCTTAGACTAAACACGCTCCATCTATACTCTTTCTACGCAAAAGGGTCGAGCTACAACAGCTTATGTGTGTCGTTCACTTTCGATGCACCATCATCTTTTATGTCATTGTTCCAACAAGATTCGAGGATATGTCAAACAGCCTTGCAGCCTTGCCTTCATCCCTAGCTTCCTTTGACGGCAGTAATTCCTCAAATACAGGCTTTCCAGGCTAAGAAGGAATATGTATATTAATATATATATATATATATATATATATATATACACACACACACATTATGAAGCTTAGGCGGTGCTACTTTTAGACCGCCATCCCCTCCATTTCTACTATTGCTTCTACTACCTACTACTATGACGATTGTAGCAGGTAAAATTAAATACCTGGACGGCGTTATACCACTTTCCACCTACACTTTCAAGATCGGGGGACAACGCCATGTATACAATGCACGCGCCTCCAAAGTCCACGGTTTCGGTTACACGAAAGATATCCTGAGCGGTGAAAACCAGAAGTATGAAGAAGCAGAGATTCGTTTAGATTTCGCCACGATGGGATTGTAAAATTAATAACGTGAGGCACATGGCTCTCATAGCTCACGCTCCGTACCGAGGCTGCAAAATCGAACAGCTTACTGAAGACCTGATCCTGGTTGCGGAAAAACCCAGATCGCGTGATCAGACCTGCGGTTTATATCAGAGATACGAATTACACACACACACACACAGAGAGAGAGAGAGAGAGAGAGAGAGAGAGAGAGAGAGAGGGATGCGATATCGCAGATGAGTGACGATATGTTCAGAACAGTTTATCCCTTCACAACATCGTCACAAAAGCAACAAGTGAGAACTTAATTATATTTCGGGTTAGCATGGCTGTATCTGAACATTAGCAGAAGACGCAAAACAAGCTAATATATATGCTGCTTCAAAAATCTGCTACCCCTGAATTTTAGTTTAAGGCATTAAGGCCGATAAAGGGGCAACACTACTTCTGAACTACATATTATCACGAACCAACCCTATGTACCAGGTCCAAATGAATTCACAGTCGTTGTGCAGCCTTTTGCCTTAAGACGTCGCTGCAGCTCTAGTGCAAACCTGTAATTGATCATCGAATGCTGTTACTTCGTCTCGATAAGTGACGAATGAATGAATGACACGTAGAATTTGTCTGTGTTGCATGCTCAAAGAGAAAGTAAATATATATATATATATATATATATATATATATTATGCTTATATGTAATAATGAGTCGGGTGATTACATAAGATCTGCTAGCTTAGAGTCTTTGTAGGCTTTATCAGGATCGAACTTGCCTGCAAACGAGGGTATTCATTGACAAATTACGCACAATCAACGAGAACATTGCGACACAATTAATATCAGCAAAACGTCACTATTCCAAACGGACGATCTACATATTGGGCGCCATACCCTATATCACGGTGATGAGCATACACATATATGACGGCATCGGAGAGTAACAAAGTGGGAGAATAATAATCATCACCGCCATCGATCATCGCGCCTTTGTTTTCCAGCCCGCTGCGTGGAGAAGCATAGCAGATAAAGGTTTTGCGAGAAAAGTGTGCAGTATGTAGAGAACTGTGCGAGTAGATTAGTTATGGTAACAACAGGGCAGACAACAACATCGCGAGAGGAGCTCCAACACCATCTTCACCTTAAGTCTCCGAGAGACGCCAAGGAGCCTACTCTCCCTCCAGGACTCTCAGGATCATGAACCTTTTATATCATAAGAGCACGGTTGTTGTATATGATGCGTTCTGCTGGCTAGAGATATACTGCTACTACTGCTGCTACTACTATTACTACTACTACTACTACTTCTACCATGCAAACTGCACCGAGTGAAGGGGCAACGATAGAGGAGAAGAAGAAAACGAGTTGGTAGTAATAGTAGTAGTAGTAGTAGTAGGAGGAGGAGGAGGAGGAGGAGGAGGAGGGTACGTGCTAGATATCAATACGTGTCAGTTTGGAGAAACACAGTAACTGACAACACTTATATTTGGGATGTTTTCCCCTCGATCTTCCAACCTCTGATCCGGTGATCACTATTCGCGAGTCTTTGCCTGTAGTGATTATTACGTTAAAGTAGCTCATCATCTGCTTGGAGACAAGAGTCTTGCGTGACAGAGCAGTGTACATTCATCTTAGTGCATTATACGTTGTAAATCGAGAATACAGGCTGCTGAATATCGTCATTCGACCGAATGCTAACTGACCTGCTTTCTCAAGCTCATCAACAAGGAGATTCACTAACAAAAAGTGCCCAAGATAGTTCGTTCCCACCTTGTAAGAACGCACGGTTCGAGTTTTTAAATAATAAGGAAAAACATCGATGTATTTTTGCCGATAATATTCCTTATGATATTGAAGGCATTGGTTGAAGGAAAGTAACTCATTCAAAACGTACCGTAAGCTCGAATCCATCCTTCGTGCGAGGAGCTTCGACATCTTTGTTATTTGCGTTAAGTGAAAGACCAGCATTTGCTACCAAAACCTGCAAGACCAGCGAAGATTCATTCTTTGCGTCGTTGTCTTAAAGGGAATTGCTTACATTCAAGGGGATGTTGAGGCTTTTGTAATGCGTTACAAACTTCCGGACTGAAGAAGAGGAAAGTAAGAAATTATCATTATAAGATTGGCGGAGCTTTCATTTTGTTAATGTTGAAGGCAACCGGAATCCAAGTCAGCAAGGTCGCATGCGAGGGGGAACAGCCTTCCTCGCATATTTTCTCCAAGGCTTGTCGTTAGTTCCTCGACAGTCTTTATAGTAATCAACAAGGAAACCGATGTCGTACACTGTAGCCAAGGTGAATTATGATGAAGTTAATACCGCTTGTGCTTTCTCCATAGTGCGACAAACGGCGTAAACATTGTGCCCAGCCGCAGCTAACATGCGAGCCGCGCTTCTTCTGAGAGGTATTAAGTGAGGGGAAACGTCATAAACGAAATTCTCCGGATGGTTCAGAATATCATGCACACCCAATGCCACTGTTTGCGCCCGTGATGACGATATTGCGAGGCTTTATGTCGCGGTACGATTCTAATGAATGGGAAATTTGTGAGGCTTCAGAGATGTAGGAGTATTTTACAACGTTGTGGAATGAGTGTGGTGTAACGATACCAACGACTATTTCGGGATTTAACGCCTGTGCATCCTTCGGTAAAGAGAGCGAAAGCCCTGCAGTCGTTGCCAACATCAGCCCACCCTGCCAAGCCGTAGAGTGTTAGTGCATATAAAGGACGAATTATCATATCTTCAATCGAAGAAATTTGCTGCTGCCTTTCATGATGTTTTCATGTTGACGTCTGTAAGCCCGTAAGACTACTTACGAGAGCTTCCCTCCTGCCAGTTGTGCTCTGAACCAAACATTCACATACGGTGGAATAAATTGGGACTTTTTTTGAAAATCAACAGCTTGGGTATCGAACCTTCACCAGGGTAGAACGTGTTGGACGGTTGCAGCTCCCCTGATAATAAATTCATTTGACAACTTTTAGAGAAAAGGATACAGGTTCGGAAAAAGGTTTTACTCTGCTTATCGAATGGGAAAACGCCCTTGGTTTCACTACGACAGCAAGCTTTGCTGCTAATGAAGGCGAGGTCGAAGCATCTCCGACAGACGAGAGAATAGAGGTTGCTGTTGCCAGGAGGACAACCAGGAACACCACTGCTGCGATGAACACGTGGACTCCACGTCGACAGCCGCCACTCATAGTTGAGAACAGAGCAGCCGAAATCTATTCTGCGACATAGACATTGGGATATGTACAAGTGCTATTTTCATGTTGCGGCAGGCAGATAATGGGCATACATAGGCCATTTCTACAAACTGCGACAACATGGACATTAATTAGGTGTGGAGGGAGGTGCAATCCTGATGGAGTCCAGAAACCTTGTGAGATGGCTGGGGGTTATCGTAGGGTTCATCTCGCTTATCACAGCTACTAACCCCGTTCAATCGTCGCCTTACAAGAGCAATACAAACGCTCTTGATGGCATATTCTTATCGCTTGACAGCTCAAATGCGATGTTTGGCGTTCAAGAATGGAAAAACGAGTTTCAGGCAATGAAGGTGAGATAAAGCTACTTTAACGAGCGATAACTCATTTATCCTGAACACGACTATCAAAACAGTCGTTGTTATCGGAGTTAATACCTGAAAAGTTCCGTATGCACACAGGACGTAGGAATGACATTTTTCGCTGTTCGCTCTGTATTTAACGGTGTGCGCAACGTCACCGGGTGCCCCTTCGGCTCTTACGACGTCTTCTACAATACGACCTTACAGCCAACGCACTGCTACAATCAGCGAGGAATTGATAATGACAGAGGATCATTAGGATATCTCCTACAGGCGGCAAATGAAGTCGGTCTTAAGATCCACCTGGGCATGTCCATGCCTAGTTCAGATTTTCGAGGCGGAGCTCACTTTACCAACAAGTCCGAGTACTTTGACATGTTCAATAGGCTACAAATTGGCATAGCATTGGAGATATGGGAGAAATTCGAAGACAGTACAAGCTCTATTGTTGGAATATATACTGGCCTTGAAGAGAACAACCTCCCTGGATGGGTGAACAATAAGGACGATCTCGTGAAATTTTACTTTGAGCCTTTCTCCTCTGCCATTAAAGAAAAACTTAGATCCGACGTCACGGTTTGGTCTTCGCCATATGCTGTTTTAAATACCGAGCTCCATGGTTTCCAACATTTTGTTTCAGCCGAGGAATATGCCTCGTTCTGGGGGGATGTGTTCACAAACGCTCCAGGCTTCGACTTCATCGCAAACCAGGATTCGATGGGTTGGCAAGGAAATTCTCTGCAAAATGTATCAGACTTGATGAAAGCAATCAGCGCTGCGTCTACAGCGGCAGGTCGACAGACATGGAGCAATGTGGAATTGTTTGAGGGATGGCCACAGCCGTGTATATACCCGAAGAAGTGTGGACGTGCACCTGCCCCTTTCGAGAGGATCAAATCTCAAATAGAAACTGAGAGCCGCTACGCATCTATTCTGATAGCATGGGAATGGCATTCCTGCCTTTCTCCATATTCGAATAATTTGACCGCAACACTGTATCGGCAGTATTCTGACTACGTGAGGAATCTATGATGATTTATTGTTTAGGTTTAATTAGTAAGCACACGGCAACTTTTTCTCGCACTCCTCTAGTATGATGATGCATGCATGCATGCATGCATGTGTGTGTGTGTGTGTGTGTCATCTAGTCATGTGTGGCTACATGCGCGTGTGTGTGCACGTGCATGCGAAACAAATCTACTAAGACCTCACGTTGTCATGGTGTCACAATTGCTGACATGATCGAATGTAGTGCATTGTCTGTGACAAAGAAATGTTGTGTGTGCGTTGGCCATGAATGCATGCGTCACATGCATGTGTGAGGATGAAAAACAAGAAAACTTCAAGACTTGCGATGTCTGCAACAAATTGCAGGAAAACAAGCCGTGGTTGTTGTGCACGTGAGTTCAAGCTCGCATGCACGATCGACGATGCTGCGCTGCACGTACACACTCACGCAATCCAACGTCGGCCAGAAAACAAGCGCGTTGTGTGCAGTGATGCAGCAACTCAGCTTTTGCCTTCACTTCATGGGACACTCTCTGCAGCTCTGGAGCTCTGCGCACGGTGGCACAGCGCGCAGACACACGATTGCAGCATTACCAACAATGCATGTGCACACGATCGCACACACACCATGAAAGGACTGAACGAGTAGCGAGTTGGTCCCAAAAGGGGACCTGCGAAAGGACCATCGGAGTGTGCTGAGTTGCTCTTTTCGGAAGAACGAAACAAAGAAAGAAACTTTGTGAAAGTTGTTCATCGCCACACTTTCGAAGTGTTTGTGTGACATTTGCAACGTGCGAAACGTGGTGCCTCGAGCTGAAAACGAGGACTCACTGGTGTGAAAACCAGCACGATGAAAAATTGGTGCACGCGCTGGCTAGCTGGTGAAAACCGTCGAAGAAAACGACAACGACAACATGAGTTGCAATTTCGACGAGAAAGTTGGAAAACGGCACAGGAGAACGACGAGGGTCACACGCCTAGACTAGGGTTTGTTAGGGTTCGGGATGGGAGTACACAAACTTGGGCCCATTTTGCTCATTTTTTGGCACAATTTTCGGTGCAAACAATGGAATTCGCCTCCCGCCAAAATCTCGTGGCTGGCTCTTTGGTTGCCAAACAAGAAATTGTGCATCAGAACAAGAAAACACGATCTGGGTTTTTCTGATCTCCGAAATATGCTTCGGCTAACACTAAGGAATGTCGTTTTGGAAAAATGAAGACCAATTTGGGAGTCTCAGCCCTCGCTTTCACTATGTCCAAACTGAAAATATCAACAATTTTCTGGAAGTGCCACGAGAAACAGGAGTACAACGATTTAAAATAGTCTAAAATTGATGTCGTAGAGGTGTAATGGAATTCATTTTATCTCAGTTGCGCCAGAGAGAAATAGTAGCGCAACGTGGAGCTGGAACGGAATCTCCCTCAACGTGTTCCTCCTTCCTTGCACATCTGAACAAAAGCCAGTAGCCCCAGGAAAGGTGTCGTTGCATGACGAGGCTGGCTACATATTAGTAGCAAGCAACTACATTTCTAAAGACGATATGACGGTCTGGAAAGCTTTATAGTCGACCCTTCAAGAGTCGTGTAGAATGGTTTCTCCGCCACGTACCATCGGTAGATGGGAGTCCTCAAGCAAGGCAAGGAAGCTGCTCTGTTTCCTCATATTCCTGATTTTACCAGGTTTGAAATATCTTTATGACTAAGTTGTTTAGTCACTTTGGAACGTCGACACCTCGGGAAATAGCACAAAACACACGATGCCCTTATGACATTCACTTAGGAATTAGTGCATCGCTCTCAATGGCACATGGACGTGGAACCAGAGAGGTACTGCTTAGACTGAAATGAAACATTTGTATGAAGATTCTCATGTGCAAATTGGTGCTCCTTCTTCTTCTTCTTCTTTTCTTCCTTTGTCAGTCTCTGCAACAGGCGCGGCAGATCGTTTACAGCAGCAAATTAGGGCTGCTCATCAGTAGGAGGAGGGTATGGTTAACAAACCTTCATTAATACCTTAAATGTTCTGGGCTTACAAGGATGTAATATTAAAGGCCAAGACCCTAGCTACAATGCCTTTCACTACGGATCAATCTTCCAAACCTGAATTTCTACCGCAGCCTGCTGAGCTTTCTGCAGCGAAGAATCGGCGCAGATGCACATACGAACAGAATACCATTGAGAAGGCCAATAGGAGCCTCCTCGATGTCTCAAGTTTCCCTTCCTCTCTTCCTCTAGCAGCTCCCTTCACAATTCCGCCCCCACCAACCCGTGAACCATATGTTCCGTTTGGTCTCGACAATCTCAACCATCTTCCGCAATTCGTCGCCGAATCATTGAGAGCAGATCGATGTGACTTTATCTCTGGTACAATATCCTATCCATACAAAATTAAGCGCTTACTGCATTTTCTATTCTGATAAATGCACTCTCGTGCTGGGTATCATTTTATGTATATATACACAGATGCGAGAAGCGAGGAGGTTGTCGTTCGCAAGGGGAAACGGTAGCTAAGCCCGCCATCCTGTGCTGAGAATAGAGCTTCCCATCTAATTCCTACAATTCTGTTGTGTGTTAGGGGTGAGACTCTGGCGATTCCTCAGCCCTATCGATATTCCTCCAACGACTGGCTGTATATCCTGCGAGCAATGCCGAGATCACGAACATTGGCAGGAATCAAGCGTGTTATCACGGTCGTACGTAACCTCAATAACCTCAATATGAAAATTCCTCGGTTTTCACAGGAGTATTGAGTCTAAAGTCATCACTCTCCATCAGGTGCATGTAGTCTGGTCATTAGCTCTCGCGATCTTTCACAGCGTCGTGTTTGAGCTCCCAGCATTCGCATCGCCAGCCCTTGTTACGCCAGCTCTCGGTCTCCTCTTAGTCTTCAGAACAAACGCCGCATACAACCGGTAAGTGGCACCCACAAAATTAGAAGAATCTGGCTCCTAAGATTGTTTCTTGCAACCCGCCTTTTCACCGTAAAAATCGTGTGTGTGTCAGATTTTGGGAAGGCTGCAAGCTCTGGGAGCAGCTGATTGCCAAGTCGCGTACATTGATACGATATGCTTCCATGTACGAGCGGCACGCGGGCAAGGAGCGTGTGAGGAGAATAAGCCACTTGCTTAGTGCAATGGGAATTGTTCTGAAGCAACATCTCACACAACCGAGGGAACAAGAAACTGCGTATTTGGAGAGGAAACTGCTTGACCGCAGCGATGTGCGGAGGATGCGTCGTGTGGAGAACCGGCCGTTATTTATTTCGAACCTCATTGCAAGGGAAGTTCACTCCATTCCAGACTCCAAAATAAACGAGGGGGGGGGGGAGTAGTACGGCAGGATACTCCTCGAGAGAAAGAATACATATGCTGAAGCTGGTAGACGAAATCACGGGAGTAATCAGTGCGTGTGAGCGAATTGTTCAGACTCCGGTACCACTTAACTACGCAAGACATACTTCGAGATTTCTCACAATTTGGTGTCTCACGCTCCCTATTGCTCTGGTGGCCAACCTCGGCTTTTCGGTGGTTCCAGTCACCGCCCTGGTTGTGTGGGCGATGTTTGGAATACAAGAAATCGGACTCATGATCGAGGAGCCATTCCGGAAATCACTCTCACTCCACGTCTTTTGCAACACCATCCACAACGACGTTCAAGAAACCATCAACTACGAATCAGATAGTACAACAGATTCCAGAGAAAGGGAGGAGAACAGAACCTCTGCTGCTTCTCATCCCGCATCTCTACCACCTGCTCCTATCACTACCACGCGTAGCCTATCAAATTTAGGTCAACTGGAGTGGGCGCGTGAACAGGTCAAGGATGCCAAAGCGCCTCCGTCCTCCTTGCCACTCCCAGTCGGTATCTCCCAAGAAGCTTGGGATCAGATTCTTGCAGCAACGAATGGATCTTACCAAAGCCAGAAATATAGATTCGAAGCTTCTTCGGCTTCCCGCATCACTAGAGACTAATGGATCATTATGTACATATACGCACAAACACACACACACACACACACACACAGAGAGAGAGAGAGAGAGAGAGAGAGAGAGAAAGAGAAAGAGAGAGAGAGAGAGAGAATTATATTCGCAATTTATTTTATTGAATTGTGGATGCATATATTTACGTTGGTATACATGAGATAGTCAGTAGCTATAACCTGAAGGTATGTGTATCTTCGTTTTCTTTTAAATACCATTAAGAGCACAGTGTTCTGTAGCCCATACTTTTGCAACAGCGTTTTCTGTTGCCACCGGTTTTTTTTTCGACAGAATAAATATATTGCTAACCCAACGAATGCTTCAATACTGTAAGAAGTATGTATAGATGGTGTATTATCACAGGCAGTTACGAAAGCTGTATGAAATTACACTTAATGCATGTCATGGCATGACGATGCCATGCCCTCGAAGAAATATTAAGGATCTTCTTCAAATATGACGTAGAATCTTCAGAACGATGATGTATCGAAATGATTGCTGTGTAGAGGATGATAAGATATCCGACAGTGCAGGGGTAGGTAATGAGATTTGGCATGTCTAGATGTGCATCAGATTTTAACATGAACGAGGGCTTCAGTCGATAAATGTGTGTCAAGTTGTAAGCAAGGTACGAAAAGCCTGCAGGCAACACAGCAATTCGACTTATTAGGAAGAATTAAACATGACACATTGTCAATTAAGAGCGGTTGCAATAGATGACATGTTACGTTGGCGGCAGCGGAATCGCTTGTACACTGTGCGCAGTTGGATACGTGCAATTACAAGTCATAATAGATGTAGAAATTCGAATGTCCGCGCTGATGCTGTGATTACACTATATGTATGCGCACAGCACATACAAATAATTAAAAAATCGTCATGTGCATTCGATTTTTATTTTGCTCTGTATGTGAGTCTGTGAGCTGCATAAATAAGCTAGAAGGCTTGTATTTACATTTGTGCTGTAATGCTGTAATCCTACCCTAAGTGTTTGATGCGAAACGGCGACTCACAAATAGCGCATCATCCTGTGACAAGTAATAATAACGATGTGGGGAAGCGCGATTCGCTTGAATCTACCCGCTAGTAGTTGCCAATAATGTCACATTGCATGCTGTACTGATTGTGATTGCTACGACGCGTTTTTGTTTCTACTTTGTATCATACTTGAATAAAAGACAATCAACGGTAATGCTTTGTGTATACTTGTTAGCTAGATTTATGTGACGAAGTCACAAAGATATTTCATTGATTCGTGTTCTTTCTTGAAAGCAGGAATGAGCAAGGGTGCCGGATGCTGATGACGGAGGAATGGTGCCCTAAGTGTAGAAAGTAGGCCGATTGCGAGAATGGGGCCAGGATAGTTACGTGTTTCCAAGAAAGTTAAGGATTTCAAGATTTATTTGAGCCAGTTTCTTTCTTCACGAACCCTATTTGATGTCGTGCAAGCAATTTGTCCGCCTGTGTACTGTGTATTTCTTTATAGTCTTCTGTTGCATCTTGGCCCCCAAATTGTATGATTGCATACGCACCCCCTGGATGTTTCTCAAGGTATGATGTCGCATCATAAACCTACAAGCAACAATTTTCAGAAAAAATCCCCACTAATTCGATAGAGGCGCACCTTGTCCTTGATGATAATCCAACAATCACCCTCTCTGTTGTGCTTCTCTATTTCTTCCATAGTGTATCCCTTATCCGTGATTGGTATCAAATTCTCCTCTTCGCTTATTGGCGTATTGTCCACGACGGCATCTTCGTCGACGACGGTCTGAGGAAAAAAACGTGAGACCCCTTAATGGAAAGCAGGCTAGCCTTAAACCTTTTTCGAGCTGCATCTTCTAAAGGCAAGATTGCCGACAGCTACAACTCCTACTGTAGCAGCAACAGTGATAAGCATCGTGACGTTTTCCCCATCATCTTGCGGTTCGGCAGCCACCATGGCAGGAAAGCTCAAGAACGAGAGCAGCGATTCCATCGTCTAAGAACACAATGGAAGGTACGTATCGAGTTTCTTCCTCTTGTATAGCTTGTCCAACCCTTCCTAGTAGTATTTTTTTGTTTCAAGGGTGGTAAGGTCTTGCACACTACCTGGAGGTTGATTTCTGGCCCCCTCCCAACCCGTTGTCTGGTCTTTGCATCAGTGATCCGCTCAGGAAGAGACAGGAACCCGCAAAAATCACCACGCCAAACTATGGAGTTTTGTCCTTCGTTGTGTAACTGCGACAAGCTTTTCGGAAGACATTGTTCATGTGATTTGAATGCGGGAAAAACACCACAACCGGAAGTGCTTGCGGAAATGCAAAAACGCCTTGATGAACGATTACATGTGCTTCAACAACAGTTGTCGACGATCGTGAATCGCCATCCGCAGTCTTTCACCTAAAAAAAGTTTAAGACCGAGAACAACCAGATTTCTCTTCTTTTCTGTCCTGCTTTTCCTGAACAGGATTTCCATTTCTGGATTTCTGTATGAGCATTGGTGCTGTTCTCGTTCTTCCGTCGGCATCCTGAGGATATCCTGTGGCTCTCGGCTCAGGATATCAGGATATCCACACAAACCAGATTAGCCGGTCTTTGCAATTCATTCCGAAAATGGTATGAAACGCTGTTGATTTATGCTTCTGCGACATGAATCTAGACCGATGATAAAGGTGGTTCGTTAAGATGTTAAGATGGTACTTTTTTAAGAGATTAGGCCACAAACTCAAACTCTGTGTTTAACGGAAGGGTATGTAGATCTACTCCGGAGATCTAAGAAATCCGGAAATCCATGTCGTCGTAGATCTAGATCTCTTATATTTTGCCCTCACTTCCGAGGGCCCACATACCTTCCGATTATTTGTCGCGATCACTCTTATTCGACTATTGCATTGCGCTTTTTTAGTCCCTAGATCTACAGTGTGCGTAAATCGACTACACACGCGTTCTTGATTCAAAAACGCAGGCCGTACGACAGTGATAGATCGAGAATGCATTGTCGCTTCTACGGTTACAGTCATGGTTACAACTTTCGGTTGGCTGCCAACCGCCAGTAAATTAAGAGGCCGAAGCCGCCATGCAGGCCGCGCAGGCCTCTAGGTCTAAGACGTCTAATAGGAAGGGGGCGCTGCTAGGGGTAAGATGTGCATCGACGCCGGAGGATCCAACGGAAATATTTGACTTTAAATATGGATGCGTGTGCAGGATTTCATAGTCTGGGAGCAGTTGGGAGTTGGATCCACATCGAAGGTTCTCATGTTCACGGCTCACATGCACAGAGTCGGATCCTTTCTGACGACCTGTGTGAATGCGTACATATATGTATATAGAGTCGGATCCTTTCTGACGACCTGTGTGAATGCGTACATATATGAATATATAAGTATATATTATATTTATGTAAATAATATTACAGACGTACCTTGCAAGCAAAAGAAGTAACCCAAAGCAGAAGGTACTAATGCATAGACCATAATAGAAAGGCCAATTTAGAGAGACTATTGTATTCCCAAGCACATCATCTACATGCACGCAGGTAGTGATTAAGGCTGTGAATAGCAAGCACAGAAAGATCGTCTTGCACGAATTCGAGATTCTGAGGTTTCCAGCATACTCTTGTTCTGTATTTAGAGTAGTGTGCTGACACGAGCTGCTTTCTTACCTTTTCCAGAAAGCTGAGGCACGAAAATATCGTATTGATGTATCAGAAGGTGTTTCTACCTGATATTGGGCAAGGTTGTGGAATGTATGAAAAACAAAAGTATGAAATACCTTCAACGCTCGTAGTACATTGTGCAAGCGTTCGCAAGACTGTGCTCTAGTTTTTGTTTCTCCCAGGGCGATATCATAATTATTGCCATTACAGATCTATTAATCATGGAACACATTCCAGGCTTGGAGCTTTACGAGTAGTTAACTTGAAAAACAACACTAGATAGGCAATCCGGCAATACTACTTATTTATAATATCTCGAAATGACCTCGAATCATTCAATGTCAAGTCTGCTAGTTTGTCCTCGTGGACTGAAATTTTTACATCATACAACCATCTCAGGTTCCTAGAAAGAATAATACATTTATCGGAGAGAGTTGTCTGTTCCCTCATGCTTCAGTTGGTAGATGCTGTAGCCTATATGTAAGACACTTTGCTTTTCTACATTACCACAATAACTGGATTTGCTATGATGATCTAGATGGCATGTCTATCACATTTACATTTACAGCCTTGAAATCGTGTTTGTCTCTACTTGTTCACTTTCCAGCAATGCCTCGAGTTCATTAAATGAAGTTTACGATAGTTACATATGCTTCAGTAGATTTCCAGTAGATTTCGTTGGTTACATCACGAACTTGAATTTCTCTTCTGATTCAATACCAATATACACCGAGTAGTAGCTTTTAGGGAAGCATAATCGTGAATTATTTGCTTTCTCGATTACAGGATGAATTTGAATTTGTTGCAGCGTATTCAACCGATTGTCGTAACATCAATTTAGCCACGCACTGGGGATTATGCACCGTGACATTAAGATGGAGAATATCATTATAGTAAGTGGAAAAAGAATTTAAATATGTTTACATATTATAGAACGCCGCGTACACAAGCTATCAATCACTCACACGCATATACACAGATATGCTACATGGTGGGTACTTATTTCGTCATTATCTTCGTTCATTAGAGTCAAAGTGGGGCTTCTGGTTACAAGATTACGCTGATTGATTTTGGTCTCGCAACGGCAGCTGCGACCTCGTAATGAACACTGAACAACAAAGCACAGTCATATTATAGTCCCAATTTGACCATTGCTGTCGAAGTATATTCTATAATTTAAAATAAAGTTTTACCAAAAACCTGCTATTATTATTACTCATGTTTGGTCTATTATGGTTTTGCGGGAGAGAGGCACTAATTAGCCTTCGCTTCCACATGGTTGCGGAGGGGGGTCATGGGAGAGAATTGCACGTGTACTCCTCGACAATGCACCACCTTTTTACTATGCTCCATCTCCTCCCTCTCCCTCCTATGATGGCGTCACCGTGGTGGATGGACAACACTTAGGACGAGATTCTGCGGATCCTTGTATTACATCGCACCTGAGATCGCAAAAGTCCGTAAAGACAGGGCCTACGACAAGAAAGTGGACATTTGGTCTATGGGCGTCGTAGCGTTTGCTTTATGTGCTGGGTATTGTTACACAGTATTAGCAGCAACACTGCATATCACAAAAAATTTCCAATGGAGAAACATTGAAAACATTGTTGGGAAGCTTGCATTTACGAATAAAGGACTTTGTAAAGACACCTTTCATCACTTTCGTTCAGGTTTTTGCCTTTTTGCTTTGACGATTCTTCAGACACATTAAAGGCCATTTGGTAGTAGTAGTAGTAGTAGTAGTAGTAGCAGTAGTAGTAGTAGTACATGTGATATGGAAGAAACCGTAGCTTTGTTACAACCGCAGTCTGTGGTTTGATATTCTCTTTTTTTTTTCTGAAACCGAGAATGAACCGGAAATGAGAGGAGAAGATCACTATGTTTTCTGCAATATAATTTCACGGCGGCTACGTGCCATTCCCATTCATTTGAAGATTGTGTGGAGATCTGTTTTGTTGCACCCATCTGCATTTCTTTCGATTCACATCCTGGATTTTCCTGAGGTTCCGCTAGAGGCTAAGCATTTTGCGTATTTATCTTATGCATATAACTTGAGATCGTATGCAACGCCACAAGATTTGTTCGGTTGTTACTTTTTCTCTCGTTTTGGTTTCGAAAGTCAAATCTGTAAACATTCAGCGTCACGTAATTATCATTTCTATATTTTCTCACAGTTTTCTTGTCCTCACTTCCATTCTTTTTGTTTTTCCTCGTTTGTGTCTGATACGACATTAGTTGTGACTGCCTCTTGTTCCCATTTTGGGTTGGAAAGAGCTTAGTGAGGGTTATTCAAGCAATGTTGAAGCAGAATCCGCAAGAGAGAATTAGCTCTGTAGAAGTCTTCCAGGAATTTAAAGATCTGGTTTCTTACTACAAAAAGCGGAAGAACTTTACCGTTCCCCCCTCAAATAGAGCCCGAGAGCTTACAATGAAGGAAAATATTCGAAATCAAGTAAGTTGCGGATAGGAATTTACAGTTACAGTCATCAAATAGGAGGAAATATGACAGTTTCCACAGTAACACAAAGACCAACTATACGTGTTGATTCAAGCACACACACAGAAGCACACACACACACACACACACACACTATACAAACACTCACAGCAGCTATTCATAATATGTAACTCTTATAATATATATATATATATTTATATATATATATAATTAATATGCGTGTGTTGTGTGTGTGTGTGTGTGTGTGTGTGTGTATAGGTGTACAAGTGTAAGTAGATCATCGTCCACTAGCACTAACTCTAACTCCTCACTAATTCTCATTCTCAGCGTGCTTCGTTTCACATTAAAAAACGCATTCAGACAAGGTATGAAGCAACCTCAATGAGAAGAGCAAATACAAATAGCATACAAGCTATATGTTTTTGACGCCATAATGATGATGTTTTTCTGTTATTTGTAGAAATGGGACTTCTGTAAGAATAGCTCCTGGAAAAATAGAAAGATCTTCCTGGACTCCCAGTCCAAAGACTACTAGTAGAAGCCGAATAGAAACTCTAAAGGTTTGTGGAAATCTGATACCTTGTAACATGAAATAAATATATGAATGTAAATACATATATATATATATATATATATATATATATATATATGTAAATACATTCATGATAGACAAAATAATGGAAACAAATAGATGCAAAATAAGCGCTGTAGCCACAACATTGCACAGCTACATAAGGATGGCAATTGCAAAAATTAATAACTTCATTACATCCGTCTCATATATGTATTTTGTATGTGTGTGTATGTGGCCATATTCACCCCACCATCTGATCTAATTAAAATGTCTTGTTTATCATATTGCAGAATGAAAACAAATCTAACGAGAGTACGGTATCAGCAAGATCTTCCTGGACTCCCAGTCCAAGAGCTAATAAAAACTTGAGACTAAAAACTTTAAAGGTTGGTAGAAATCCGATGCCTTACACACGCACGCCGGCACGCACACACATACACACACACACACACACACATTGTTATATATATAATGTAATGTGTGTGTGTGTGTGTGTGTGTGTGTGCGTGCGTACGTAAACGACGACCATTACCGCCATCTGACCTAATGAAACTGCCTTGTTTGTCACAATGCAGAGTAAAGAGAAATCTGGCGATAATAAGGTGTCACTCCGACCCTTAAGGTCAAGTCTTCCCAGTCCTCTCTCCCGACGAAAGAACCAACTTCGCAACGACAACAACAACAACAACAAAACCATAGATCGCGAGACGCTACAACGCAGCACCAAACCTTCAAACGTCCCGTCGCCCATCTCAACCAAAAACAGCAGGGAAGCTCTTCCATGCCCGACGAAACCGATTAACTCACCGGTTCAGTTGAACCACCTGAAGCATGCCTGGAGCCGAAAGCAAGCTGAGGAGAGCCCTAGAGATCATATCCGAAGCAAAGGAATGATATTACACAGAAACAAGCAACATGAGCAGAAGGAGCAAGTGGGAGAGTCGCCCAGGCGAGTCGCAATAACCCAACCTAGAGCAAAAGGGAACAATCTGAGCCCCAGGCACGTTGAGGAGAGCACCAGGGATCATATCCGAAACATTGGAATGATATTACACAGAAAAAAGCAACATGGGCAAAAGAAGGTGAAAGAATCGCCAAGGCGTTCTCGACCTTCTACGCCTACACAATCCCAATCTAAACCTAAATCAAAAGGCCACTTGGCTCCACTATTCGACAAAAAAAAGGCTAACCGTTGACTGGTTCTTCGATATTTTCCGAACTTTGAAGATTGAATGAGCTCAGCACCATTTGTGAGCCATTTACGCACTTTTTCATCACATCCGTCTCACTAATTGTGCAATGTGATCGTGTGCATGCATGGCGGGCCGGTAACGGCAAGCGCACACTCATCAAGTTCCGGAATTTCAAAGTGAGCCTTGAGAGCTAACAACAACTGCCACGTACGATGCACATCGCCAGCACGCTCGCATGCATATGTGACTAGCACACATGCACGTGTGCTCCCACTGTTGCATGTTGACTGCTGCGCACACACGCCGCTGTGCTTGTTGGTTTTCACGTGCACGTCAGATGCTATGACATTTCGTGTCTCTGACATAAAGGCGGACGTGTGGTGTCGTAGTTCCATGATGTAAGACGGCTGTGATTAATCAAATCAATATAAATTTATTCAATGCTCATCCTCATGTAGCCAGGCATTCATAATGTAAACCAGCAAAGTGCACAAATGTGTGCGATGCCGTAATGCATTGTGAGCAGTGACTACGGCAAGCAACGTATAACTTTCCGCAGTGCTTTATTAGTGCATGAGCTGAACGCCAATGGTTTTTGCATGACAATAACGCCATGCCTGTGGCGCTTCGATCTTTCTATATTTATTGGACAATTTGATGACTGCTTACATACAAACCAGCTTTTTTGGCCGCCATAAAAGCAAGGAAAAAAACAGAACAATCAATCATCGTCGTCGTCGTCATCGTCAAGCAAGATGAACTGATAGACGGGGCCAACAATCTCGTGGTGCACAATTTGTCTGCATGCTTTATATGTTATTTTGCGATCCTGCAGAGAAGAGACGGTTAGAGATCCTTCCATGCTAGCATTCATGGCAAATCACACACACACACACACACACACACACACACGCACACATACACACAAGCTTACGTCCACTTACACACGTACATACACACGCACGCTCTCTCTCTCTCTCTCTCTCTCTCTCTCTCTCTCTCTCACACACACATAGTCTTTATTTGGCGCTCGATCTTTCATTTTATGTAATCCAACAGCATACTGCACGTGAACGTATAGCTTTAAATTACCTCGGCGATGTACGCTGCCTCATGTGCAGCTTCGTCAAGAGTGAAGTGAAGCCACTTGCGGATGTACTCGGTAAAGTTTTTTTCTGCAATGTCTACTGCGTCGCTGGAGACCTTCCGAAGCGCCCACTTAGATGCCGCCACCCCTGATAATAATAACATAATAATAGGTGTATTAATTAGTTTAAGATGTGCGCGTGCTTGCTTTCGCTTCAGGTAGCAATGATGCTCCAACATAATTCTGGACCGGGGGGGGGGGGGAGAAGCGAGAAATACCAGGGCGATTCTCCACAGTACGAGATGCGTTAAGTGCGATCTTTTTCACCAAATTCCTGTATCGTCTGTTCAACCTGAGAAAGGAGACGGATTTGAAAAAAACGAGGAAAAAGGAAAATACACGGGCATGCAGCCAGAAAATACAGCATCAATTCAGAGCTACTATTCCGACTTTGTATATTTACTGAGAATTCTACTCTCTCTCTCTCTCTCTCTCTCTCTCTCTTTCTCTCTGTAGTCTGCTGGTCTGACTTCCGCATGCGTTTCCTTTCCGCAGCAACACGCTTAGCCTCTTCTTTTTTGGCTTTTTTGACGAGATCTACGCAGGCATGGTGGCCCTTCGCCTGATATTCATCATCACCATCATTGCTTCATGTATCATCGTCCTAACAATGCTGATAAAGCTGCACCCCCTTCAACCCTCTTCATGGAGCAGTGTAGAGGGCCAACACTATCAGCAAAGGAGGAATTTGACTAATTTGCTGCAAATTATAAACCGAAAAACCTCGATTATTCTAAACTATTGTCATGGCCGCAGCGCCATGACAAAAAAAGCAAAATTATCGTGTCTCAGCGCCGATATATATATATATATATATATAAATATAAATATCGTTGGAATAGTATAATTGTTTAGGCAGGCTCGAGTCGGTCACTACTGCTGCCTACTGGAGAAAGCAGCTGTCGGATGAGAAGAGAAGAGAAGAATAATACCTCGGCCCATCCCTCGGCATCCAGGCCGTTTTCGAGCTCCAAGCTTACATTTGCCCGGGCCTGTGTCAATAGCTTCACAACCGGCAGGTGACCATTAGCTGATGCAAGGCCTACAGCCGACCTAGTAGAAGAGTCCAAAGTGAAATGATGTTTATAAGTAGTAGTAGTAGTAGCAGCAGTAGTGGTAGTGGTAGCAGCAGCAGCAGCAGCAGCAGCAGTAGAAGTACCAATCGCTCTCGTCTTGGAGGTCTAGCTTTGCTTTGGCTTCCAACTAATAGTAGAGGAGAGGAGGAGGAGGAGGAGGAAACAAATAAACAGTAGTTTGCAGCAGGTATAAGGACATTGGGAGTGAGCAGAGAGAAAGGGATGTGGAAGGGGGGGAGGTCGGAGGGAGGCTGAACACGATTCGTATGAATTCAAGCAAAGTCTACACACGCCTCAATATCTTCCATGCTGCTGCGTCATTCACACTATTTCCCTGCAGCGACAACGTTTTGCAGAACAGTATTATGAACGTGAATGGCCTCACGGGGATTCAACTACTTTCAAACAGATATCTAACAATATTCAAAATGCTGATGGCTGCTGCTCTGCGAAATCGTGCATTTTCCTCACACTTTGCAGTGCTATGTGAAAGATCTTTTTAGTTATCGTCTACGATTCCTCTCCCCCATCATACTACTACCAGCTGTGTCGCAACACCGATGTGGCCTCTCATGGATGCACGGGACAACGCCGTCCAGCCCCACTAAGCAAATGCAGCAGCAGCAGTACCATGTGATGATCCCAACAACACATATTCCGCTTATAGGAGAGATTCACAGAAACCCATGAAATGCACACACACACACACACACACACACACACAACATGCACACACGGTTACTCTGCTAGTACCACTGCTACTACTACTTACTACTTCTACTATTTGATACTTCGATCGGCAATTTCCCTCACCACCTTATTTTGGAGGTTCACTAATGCTTTGTTGTCCAACAGGCATCTAATCACACTCTCGCGTCCATTAATTGCTGCGCGCGACAAGGGCGAATGTCCATTCTTCATCTGCAAGTTGATGTCGGCCTGTGGTAGTGGATGAAGAAGATGATGGGGAGGGGTTATAAGTGGATGAATATGAGGGTGAGAATGTGAAAGCAGGAGGATAGATAAACCACCTTTGCTTCGATCAAGAGAGGTACCAAATGTGTGTGCCCCCACCTGCGACAGAACACGCCGCAAAATTAGTATGGAAGATCACCACCACCACCAACTACTACTACTACTACTACTACTACTCTACTTATACGTTATTCAAAGGATGTTGCACTATTGCATTAGAGAATGCTCGGGGAGAGAAGAAGAGTGTCCTCTCTTTGTTGATGCTTTCTCGTACTGCAGTGGATGCTGGGTGGGAAAGCGGGGAGTATGGAGAAGAACAAGCGATCATTCACTACTTAGGGCTACTTACATCGCGGCTCGAATGAGCGCCGTCATCCCATTTTCGTACTCGTAATCAATGAGCAGTCTGTCATCATTCGTTGGTCGTTATTCGGTATTATCACCAAGATAATTCATAGTATATGACCATCACTTTATCGGTGGTATTTAAGAAAATACAGTGATGATTCTCCTGTCTGCAAAACGAATACACTCGTGCCGTATGGCATGGGGCCACAGTCGCTTCTTTTTCATCATAAATAGACTGCTCTCATATAGCTGTTTCAAGCCCCCTCCCTTCCCCCCCCGATAAAACACTTTGATTGTGAATTTCACAGTACAGAGGCTCCGTGAGTAGTGATTGTATCCTTGGCACGTCCGCAAATTCAACCTATGTTTATGGTTTTAGGATGATAATACGTTATGCTTTCTTCTTCTTCTTCTTCTTCTTCTTCTTCGCCACCCAGCAGCATTATGAAAGATAAATAGCAATAGCAAACCATCATCGAGTAGTGATGCTGTATTATTATTACCGCAGAGAGCAGCTTAGCCGCAAGTGATGCTGCCCTTTTCTTCCGACGCTCGAAGTCTGCAGCTTGTTGTCGGCGGAGCTCCTCTGTAATCATTTTCAGAAAATAAATGGAGCAGCGGCAGCAGGGTCGTCAGTATTAGTCGCAGTGCATTACTTGTAGTGTGGTTGGTTGATGTGTTCTCAGCTACGACGCGACAACAACAACAACAACAACAACTTGGATTGATGGAGGAACGATAGAAATATGGCATTTCCGTATCATCAATTAAAAAGGATGTGAAAATATTGTGAAAGCATCTATATGAAAACACAGGAATGAATGGCAGTGGGAGCAGCTCCTCCTCCTCCTCCTCCTCCTCTTCCTCCCCCTAATCATTTTCTTCTTCTTTTTCTATTTTCCTCAGTCAATACCAAGCAGGAGCTCTGCCGCGCTTCGGTGCTTGTGTTTCACAGCCCAGTCATATCTTTTTAGAGAACAATAATATGGTGGTGATGATAATAATGACGATAATAAGAATAAGCATCTGACGACGATCGATCACGTTGTGTGCAATGTAAACTGTTTGTCTTTGGTGCTGGTAGTATAAGTGAGGCGACGGGGTCATCATCATCGTCCCTCCACTCCCCCCCCCCCCTCCTCTCAGAGTATGAGTAGTTTACACGCGAAGCATCATCGATAGATAACGTACGCGGTCATGCCACGGCTGTCGGTGATATTGATGTTGGCTTTGATGTGCAGTAGCGCGTCTACGACACCAGAGTGCCCTCGCATAGCCGCCAGCATCACTGCCGATGTCCTGCAAAGACGAGAAACGAGTTGTTTCTGAGTGGGGGATTCATCACAGTGCGTCCACCCCACATAGCCCAGGTGACAACGACAACAACATCAGGTATCGAGATCCATCTCTACAACAACGATCTCCACCATCGTGCAGAGAGAGAGAGAGAGAGCATGCAATCACGAATGTGAAGAATCGATAACAGCAAAGGAGGCTGGGGAACACCAACCAAGACCGATCATTGGGTTCCTCCTAGGGAACACACAAACACACACACACACACGCGCGCGCGCGCAAACACGCAAACACGCAAACACGCAAAATACACAAACAACAGCATATGCACACCCATCTGGAATTTGATCGCCAAACTTGCTCGCAAGGATATGCTTCACTTCCTCCTCGACTTTCGCTGCATTTTTCGCCGCAAACTTGCGCTTTTCTCTGCATATAGAGAGATAGGGGATGGGTGACGAAAAGGGATGACGACGACAACGACGACGAAGAAGAAGGAGAAGAAGAAAAAGATGATGATGATGGCGACTAGGATGACGATGATGATGCGTGACTGTTCGAGTATATGCTAAGTTTCGTGTCCTCGTCGTTGATCATATATTCGTGATCACCGAGCTGTTTGTAACTCCTTTGCCACCTCCCACTGCTCCTCCATCACCGCCCTATGGTAGTAGTAGTAAGAGGGGGAGCATTAACAAAGGGAATTCAAAAAACCCAACTTTATGGGAAACCATTTATAAGTAAGATTAAGGTGATAGTAGCAGTAGCGATGTGATATATTTATATAAATAACTCGGTCGTCGTGTTACTCAGGAAGAAGATAAAAATCAAGCATCTGGTTGTTCGACCAGGCCGCCATTATTTGTGAGCAGAAATTATCAAATGTTGTTGTTATTGTTGTTTTCACTATCGTAAGATGCACTTGTTCTAACAAACGGTGCTACCACTGTTGTGCGGTATGGCCTCCCTTCTGAATCAAATCCAAATCGGCCTGAACATACACAAACACGCACACACACACACACACACACACACACATATACATATACATATAATTTTTGCGAATCTTGGATATGTCGTGATGCATTGGATACGTGTTGAAAGCGGCCTCGAAGCCAATGATAATATAATATTGACAGTGCTCCTAGTAGGATCTCTGTGTTTTGACGAAAACGCAATGCTATTCTGCAGGTAGACACATCTGAATATTTGGCAATTTAATTCTATCCCCCCCCTCTTTATCTATTATCTTCTGACCCCAAGTTCGCAAAGCCTGACGACGGTATGCGTATTGCCGTGAATCGAGGCCAGCATCAGGGCCGTCCAGCCATCAGCATCTTGCAGATTTAAGCATGATTCTTCTTTCTTCAGCTTCAGCTTTTTCTCATACGCTGCAATCTCGTTCACCACGCGCTTGTGTCCTCCCGCCGCCGCCTACACCAAGCAGACACACACACACACACACACACAGAGAGAAAGAGAGAGAGAGAAAGAGAGAGAGAGAGAGGGGGGGGGGGGTGTATGGGAGAGAGTTAAAAAAAAGGGTGTAAGGGAGAAGTCCACCACGATGTTGTTGTCACATACCCTCTCTCTCGCCTACCCAATTATATTGCCAATCTTATCAAAACTCATAATGTATTACAATTATTTATTTATTTACATTTCTTCGTAATATTGTGAAATATACGTTTGTTCTATCATTTATAATAGCCAATAAGAAGCTGCAGCAGCAGCGTCACCACCACCACCACCACCATCATCATCATCATCATCACAGTTGTGAAAACTAATACCTTCATCAACGCGGTACCCCCACCGTCATCGCGGATGTGCAGGCTTGCCCTTGTTATTGGAATAATAGCACGCAAAACATAAGATATGTGTGTGCGTGTGATTTACATATACATATGCACGTCGTAATAAAGCTGAGTTGCGATCTCTCTCCTCTCATCATCATCATCATCATCATCATTTTATGATCCTCCGTCTCGATAGTTCTCACCCAGCTTTCAGAAGCGATCGCACAACCTGCCAGTAACCGGCTCTCGCAGCAATCATCAGGGCAGTGTACCCTGATATCGAGAGGAGGAGGAGGAGGAGGAGGAGGAGGAGGAGGATGGAGAGGAGGAGTAGAAAAGAAAAGAAAAATACGAACCGAGAAGAACACGTCATCATGATGTCCCTGAAAAATGCTTACTCATTATTCCAATGTATCATCCACAGCTGTGGCCTCCTGCTACCCTCCCCCCCCCCCCCCCATCACTATATTACCTAACTACACCAACCACCAAAAAAGTTCAGCGATGTAGACACTACGGAGTCATCGTCGTGTATTCATCCACAAACAAGGAAAGAGCGAGGATGATGGAGGTGGTGGTGGTGGTGGTGGTGGTGATGATGATGATGATGAATTCTCATCAAACAGGGCGGTTATTGGCGTATTCATTAATACCATTCTGATATTTGTACTCGATCTCCACTCTTGGGTCCATGAGCATCTCATTCACCGTCAAGTAGTCGCCGAATTCACATGCCTCCAGGAATTTCTTCGCCATCGCTTCCCGTCGTTTCCTCTCTCTCTCCTCCCACTTGCGCTGCTCGATCTTGCCTGCGTGTGAAAAGGACAAAAGGGGTGGAGGGAAGGTGAAGAAGGAGGTGGTGGCGCAGAGTGCCAATATGCCAATGCTTTATATAGGTGTTGTGCTGTATGCTCTCCTTCTCGTTGACGTCGCTGCTATGGTAAGTAGTTACTATCTTTCTCTTAGGTATGTGTGTGTGTATGTGTGTTCTTCGTTCGTATCGTCATTATTCTCATTATCTTACACAGCACCTTCCTGGATGATCTTTACAATCTCTGTTCTGTCCTCCCATATCGCCTGTAGAGAGAGAAAGAGAGAGAGAGAGAGAGAGAGAGAGAGAGAGAGATGGAAAAAGAGAGAGAGAGAAGAAGAGATTCAATAAAAGAGGGTCACCACAGAGGCATGAATGATGCACAAAATAAACACACACACACACACACACACACACACACACATGCACACACACACACACATGCACATACGCACATGCACATACGCACGTGCACATGCACCCCCCTAATTCTCTCTCTCACTTTGTTTTTTAAAATACTTTCTCCTCCTTACTAACTTGTTCCTTTATCGTCATTAATATCAATGTCATAATCATCATCATCGTCGTCGTTATTGCTTTATTTGTTGTCGTTACTACCCAGTCCTCAGCATCTTTCTCATCTTTGTCTGTGGCAAATAAATCTGCCCGCGCTTCGATGAGCATGTGCAGTATCTCCGTATGCCCCATCCAAGATGCAATCATGGCCTAGTGGTAGTAGTAGTAGTAGTAGTAGTAGTAGTAGTGTAGTGTCATACCTTCTTTGTTTCATTCGTAGCAAGAAAGGCTATTGATGACAGCGCCAAACTACTTCTGAACATCGTTTGTGTTGCTACCACAATTACGACCGATGCTCGATATAGTTAATACATGCACTCGTGTGTGTGTTTGTGTGCGTGCGTGTGTGGAGGGGGCTAACTCTGAACAACTACCGCTGTGGTGTTATCGGGCGAGACTTTAGAGGGAGACTTGCGTGGCCTTCCATTGGTATTTGCGGTGTTCTAAAGATAAGCAGCGACAGGACAACAACACCATCATTATCAGGAGCAGCACTGAGATGATGATGACACTGGCACGGCCATCTATTGAGCAGCAGCACGAGTCCCGTTCCCTTCCCACCCCCCCCCAAACCTTTCGCTAGTTTGAATTTTTGCTGACCGGTAACAGCGGCGTGTCACGTTGCTCGCTGTTGGGGGGCGATTTCCTGAGCTCCCCCATAGGCACAAAAGTACGGATCCAAAGCATTTCCTTCGGATCGTTATTGCTCGCTGTCATGAGAAGGTTATCGATGGCCTGATCGAGAATAGTAGTAGCAGTAGCAGTACTCCCTTAAATACGTTTACATTCATATATTTTGGTGAATGAAGAGCGAACGTGGACTTGGTTTGGTAGTGTGTACCGTACTAGGCATTGCTATTGCTATTGCTGCTGCTGCTGCTGCTACTGCTACTACTATTACTACTCACACTGAGTTTCTGGACGAAATTCCGCCTGTGAATGTCTGCTTTGGCCTCGAGGAGATGCATCACAATCTCTCGGCCTTCCTCCGTGTTGAGATGCTGTGCAGCCATGTGCAACGGTGTATTGCCTGTCTTGGTGGCAGCGTTTACATTTGCTCCCAGATCCAGGAGGAATCGGCACTTTTGTGTGAATATGTTCGTATCGATTGAGGCATATTCACCATAAAATCAAACAATTTATACGTCATTCTTGTTTCATAATCTCATCAGCTGATGGCACTCTTTCCTAACTATGATGAGGTGCCGTTCTCTTTGAGGCCATTCCAATTATGCTCTCGTTGGTTATTTTCGGTATGACTCTCGACTAAAAATCATGATCATTCTCAAAACGAAGCAAAATACTCTTCTTCTTATCATTATTATCGAAAACGACCATTGTGGCATTTCCTTGAACTACAGCGGCATGGAGATAGGTCCAAAGCTGGGGATTATCCTTGATGGGCTCATCTAACGTCATTATCTCCTGCCGCTTTTGTCGCTGCTCTTTCTGCAGCTTCGGGTTGCTTCTCAGCTCCTCCTCCTCCTGGGCAAGTAGTGTGTAAACAAACAAATGACTATCAACACGTAATTATTGTCCCAGTCTTACTCAGGTGGCGATGATGATTTTCTACTACTACTACTACTACTACTACTACTACTACTATTACTGCTATTAATACTACTGCTACTGATATGTAATGCATCTCGGACCTTGATGATCGATTTCATGATTCCAACAGCTTTGTCTTGCATCTCGATAGCATAAATGTCTTCAAACGCCACCCGAAGATCGTGCAGTTTCTGAGATAGTAGTAGGTGGTAGAAGAGCTACATTTTACATCCATGCTTGTTCCACACACCAAAAGTACGTGTGCATGCATCGCACGCGTTGCTGGGATGAGAGAAGATTCATTCATCTTACCCATCATAGAGAAAAATGGAAGAGTAGATGAGAAGAAATAGAAATGAAAGGGAGGGGGGGGGGATGATTCAATTTCCACTACCTCTTTGAGCTCCTCTTTTCTAGACTTAGGCAGAGCAACCTTAATTTTCTGTTTGTGAGAAAGAGAAGCAACATCCAATCATCGTCACAAGATGGCTGTAGTTATCATTAGTTAGAAATATATTACTATCTCTTCTTTCACAGCTTCCTTGGCTTCATAACTCTGCATCAACGCCTTGACAGCAGGGTCCTCCTTCTCTTTCTTCACCACATACTAAGGGTAATAAGCACATACCTTCATATTTACTTATATATTCGTAATTTATATTATTGCAATACTTATAATTTTATGTTTTAGTTTATATTATGGAATCATTCACTGGACAAATACGTGCGTAGCAACGTGAGTGTGTGTGTGTGTGCGCGCGCGCGCGTGTATGTGCGAGCAACCATTTGTTTGAGACTTGGATCCGCTTTGAGACGTAGCAGATGCCGCACCATGTCCTTGTTCCCTCGGTACGTTGCGAGCATTAGAGCAGACCAACCCACCTTTTTAACAACCACAACGCACCGACGAGAGAGCGGTAGTAGTTCAATGACGATAAGAAAATTCCATTCATATCATCCTTTGGGTTAGGTTAACGATGATACATCAATATAGTCGTCCCAAAGAATTTCGATCATTATTTTGTCACAATTTTGTAGGAATTGAATCATCCACGCACACGGAACTCATTGCCGCACTTTCTCACCCTCTTATTTCTCAGGAGTAATCATTTATCACTTCTACTATTCCTTCTACCACTGCCACTATATCTACACCCGCACCTGTGTTTGGGCATTGAGGTCTGCCAGAGCTGAAGCGAGTAAAGACACAACTCCTCGATGTCCCTTGTCGCTCGCGTACAGAAGCCCAGTCCAACCCACCTGATTCAGCGTGGCATCTTTCCTTGCTGCATAATTCGGGTCCGCGTTCACCTTTATCAATTCCTGAGCTTTGAGACGGTCACCGGCATCACATGCCGTTAGTAGAAGGTTTCCGAGAGCATTTCCCTTGTGCCCTTCGTAAGTCCACTGAAGGGAAGACGAGGAGGAGGCGGAGGAGGAGATAAGGCGACAAAGATGATGACGATTGAAGGTCGATGGAGGGAGGGATTGATACGGCGGGGATGGATTTTAATCATTGGGTCCGAATAGAGACACTGTGGTATTATGCAGATTGTAGTAACCTTTGACTTCTCCTCCTTAGGAGGCTCCTTTGGATACTCCTTGTTAGGATCTTTTGCTTTCACCTTCCACCATCCTTGGAAATAACGCAGCAGAATTGTTCTAAATTCTAGCACACCCTTCTCAACTTGCCTTTAACAGTTATATCTTCTCTTCTCACTCTCTCTCGGTTAAAGGTGAGGTGGTGAATAGTTAATGTGTATTAAAATTTTAAAATGAAGCTAGTCCTCCGCTGTTGAGTCCGAAACAGAAGCAATCTACTGGTCAAAAATGTCACCGTTGGTAGCTTCTGACACCACACACCTTTCTTCTCATCCTCTTCCTCCGCTTCACTCCCAAGCTCCTCCATTTCTTCAGCAGCTGATCTCTTCAAGAGTCCGGACTACAAAAACGAGCACGGCGAAGACGGCTGCGATACTAATCCCTCCTCTCACAATGGGCGAGAGCGCGGTTAATCAGCGCTTTCATGGGGATTCTCACGTTCCCGAGCAGTTTCAGCTTCCGGTTTTTGAGAACAAAAATGTTAGTAAACACATGCCATTTTATCGATATACCATAAAGAACTGGTTGTCGCATCATAAAAACACGAACAACACTCAGAACGAACACCGTTTGACGGAAGAATTTCCTAGAAAATCCAACTACTGACTGACATGATGACGACAAGCGGAGGAGACGCGTGCTGGATATTATCGCCGGGATTCCGAAAAATACTTGCGAATTTTTGTATGACGACATCGTTAAACCACTGTCACAGAGTGTAAATCGCATATGTTTTCACAAATATGAGGTCTGTTGAAACCGGGGCTCCGTCGGAACCCCGCTGCCTCAAAACTCGTTTTTCCCGCTCTCTCCCCCCACGTTGTGAAGAGGCCAGCATGGCGGAAGGCTACATCAGACGTCGACGCGTGTCCAATGCTGTCAGGGAAGGCCAATATAAGCGCAATGTGTGTGAGGGATTAGTAAGAAGTTATGCGTTGAAGGGGTTGCCGCCGAGTGGGGGTGGTTCTACTTTTCGTCCTGTTGCCAATATATGATATGCTGCTGAGCCTGCCCGCCAATATCTAGGCAATGAAAAACCACACATTCACAAAGTGGGTGAATGCAAAATTGGCAATTGGAGGATTTGAGCCCATTTCTGTACGTGCATAGCTAATCAACGAACATGATAAAATGGATATGACGATGATGGTTTCATATCTTCATTTCTTCTTTGTTTACTCTTCTATATACACGATCTGTGAATTGGATGCTCTACCAAAGATTTCAAAAATACAACCAAAAACACTCTCAAATAGGAGCTTTGTCAAGGATTGAGCGATGGAATCAAGCTGATGCAGCTAATGCACGTATTGACGAATGCACCAATTCCGAAGCACAACAAAGATTGTAGCCTCAGAGCCAAGGCGCTGGAGAATGTTACGATTGCACTAGATATGGTATAGATATACGTTCCAATTAAGGATCAATGACCAATGATCGATGCAATATGACGATATGATGAAGCTTTCTTTTGAATTGATTTTACTTCTGTTTACTACTCGCTGCTACGTGTCACCATCAGGTGAGGCGGTTGGGTGTGAGTATCAGATTTTTGCACAGGTATCTTTCTTCTATACATCGCGTACTCTTGAAGAGATTACTCTACTGTTGCTGCAATTATGAAGAGATAATCTACGTTGGATGGCGTGTCTTTGTTGCTAACATTTTGGAGACAACGACAATTAGTTTTATTTCTTGCTCGAAAAACAATACTCAGCAATTTAATCGTGGATCGTAATGAGAAGGTACTACACCAATTTAGATGATAAGTCTGCTATATAGCAGTGGGTTCTAGATGATAAGTCTGCTATATAGCAGTGGGTTCTACACTTAATTCTTGATAATGATTGAACGCGACAAAATAAGTACCTCGACAGCAGCCATGGAGGATCATCGATTACCTTATTTCACTAGCCTACACGTTCTTATGCAATCCCGCTGATACTCCGTACGTCGTGTTGGTGTTGATTATTTCAGATGGTGTTGGCTCTTATATGGGCAATCATTCGCACAGTGTCTCTTGATTCGGTAGCGAGTATGCCTTTTCGTGATAGCAAAGGGTTTGCAAATAGAAAAAGAAGCTAATTCATTTCCAGTCCACCCTGGAGTGGGGGGGGATGGAATCGTTGGTTAAACGCAGCATTTTCCGAGATTTTGAGGAGCATTGACCTGACCATCATCTTCTCTATCTCAGATTGGAGGCATTGATTCTAAAACGGACTCTGCTCAAAGGGGGAACTCGACAGTTGAGGTACGTGAATGTGTGTGTGTGTGTGTGTGCTTATGTCCTTCTGAAAAGGTCAAAGTTATGTTTGCCTCTGTTAAATCCGACGCACTGGCAAATACATATATATATATATATATATATATATATATATATATATTATGCCATGTATTCTAAGGTAGGAACATCCTACTCTTCTTCCTCCTCATCCTCGCGAATAGAGGCTCGACTGCTTACATGGGTTAAAAGAAGGTGTGTGTGTGTGTGTGTGTGTGTGTGTGTGTGTGTATTGGAAGACATGACAAGTTGATGATTCGGTCTGATAGTTGAAGAGAGGGGGATGTAGCAAGAGAACAGTCAGGAATAGGAGACAACAACGCCGCAACAGATGCAAAGCCTCACGAATAATGTATGAACAAACCTAAAATAATATTCAGTATTCAAGGAATCGAGCCTACAGTCAAAGTTAACAACTTCTCCAGGTATTGTCCACTCATTCGTCCATATGTGCGTGCATACGTGCTTCTGTCGCTACATCTATGACTATCACTGCTGATCCACGATAAAAACTAGCACATTCTACTTCACCACTACTACTACTAATTCTCTTTTATCCTGCTAGTGATTGGAACGATGGGAAAGTGCTCTGTTACCTCCTCCATAGCAAGAAGAAGGCAGCGATTGACATTTCAAAGCTCTCTGAGGATGACCCCGAAGCGGTACTGCTGCTCATGTGCACGTGAGGGGATGAATAGATGGTATAGAAAGGGAATCTCTTCATCACCTGAGCATGATTCGGCCTAGTATATGTGTGAGTATGTGCGTGTGTATCTTACAAAGGAGAGATGTGGTGTGCTCTGTTCTATAGAATGTGGAACTTGGTCTCGCCACAGCTGAAAAGGAGTTCAAGGTGATGATAATAGCGAAGGGGGGGGGAATGGAGGACGGTGGAGGGGATATTCTGAATGAAGTTTAGCCTTTGAAGAAACCTAGCATATCTCCTTCCAGAAATTACGAGCAAAGGGCACTTAAATGTTCTTACTGCTTCACAAAATATCATAATCAATATTTTTGTTCCGTTAAAGTTGAAATCTAATTCTCTTATTTCTTCTTCCACCATGATCTCCCAATCATGCTTCATAAGCTGATGCTGCCGCTGGCCGTTTCCGTAGGTCCCTCGACTTGTAACGACGGAAGAGCTTTCTCAGCGAGAGCCTGACAATGAGAGGTATTGTAGAAAGATAGTAATGATGCTTGAGAATGGGGAGGGGGAGGCGGGGTTATCATCACTCGTAGTAGACGCTTCAACCAGTGCCATTATTCCCACGTTGCTTCTACTCCTTATCCGGACGTTAGTGTGCTGACATACGTTGCGACCATGTACCAGAGCTTGAGAGAGGTCTGTAATGCTTCTTGTGCACACCAATGCATAATTGATCTAGAGATCATAGTAAGTAGCAGCAGTAGCCGTGGTAGGGATGGTGGTGGTAATTGCAGCATCAGGAATAGGAGTAGTAGTGTGAAACACAAGTCCATTTAACACAGCAAGATCTCACCTGCGACACGGCCGTCAGCCTAATTCCTCACAGTTATCGAGCGTGATTACGGCGTGATGTTGTAATCTGCTGCACATGTGGCAGCTGATCAACGGACAATTCTACCTGCTATTTAGATCGGCATCGTCGACAACACGCACCAAGGCAACGAAGAGGCGGAAGAGAACAGGAAGAAGAAGGAGGAGGAGGAGGAGGAGGAGGAAAAGAAGGAAAAAGAGCACAATCAGCAGCAAGCACAGCAGAAGCTCTTTTCGGAAATCGAGGAGCTAAAAGCTAAGCTTGGAAGGTATTATTGGCCAATGCTAATACTACTCCAACGACATTGAAACAGCAGCAGCAACAGCAGCAGCAGCTGCTCTACTTACGCACGCGACAAGCAGTCACTTCGGTGCATCTTTATTCTCCCGTTACAGCGCCCTTCCTATGGTTCTCCCCCCCCCCCCCAAACCATATTACATTGATAACACGACGATTGTCCTGCTGGTGAAAGGGCAACGGAGGCACTGGCCGAGGAGACACGAAATCGAGTGGAGGCAGAAGATCGCGGAGTTAAGTTGGACGAGGGTAAGGCACTGAGTCGTGATGATGATCAGAACATGAGCTGCTGCTGCTGCTGCTGCTGCAAAATTTGGACACCGTGAGGATAGAGGGGAGGGATGGATATGAGGTGGATATGTTGATATAGTAGATTTGGTAGTAGGATGATTGGTATTTCCAGACTCATGCGTGCATTTTCTAGCCATTCAGTAAATCCACCAATCATTAGTCTTTGACAGTAGCAGAAACGTATCGCATCGTATCACTACTACTCGTCGTTTATGGTATGCCGTACGCCTGCCTGTACCCCCCCCCCCCC
>ADNK01000496.1:0-21047 GCA_000320545.1 Bigelowiella natans CCMP2755 | reverse complement strand
CGAGAAAACCCCCCCACACGCACACACACATAGTGGTGCGCGCGTAGTTTATTCGCCACATCATTGACTCCTTTCTGCCTATCTTCTCACACACACGCTCTCCCTCTATCCAGACATATATATATATATATATATATATATATATATATATTAATATATATATATATATATATATATATATATATAAATCTGTGAGGATTGAGGGTGATGGTGTGAGAATGATGATAATGATAATGATGATGATGATGATGATGATGATGATAATGGCGGACCACCATTTGTTCGAACGTGTGGCGGGGTTTTCTCGTCACGGGGTGCCTTTTTATCGTTTTTGTTTCGTAGACAATAGTGCATGTATTATGGATGAATACGCGTTCAAACACATAGAAATGGAGATCATCTCCGCATGAGTAGCGATAGTGGAAAACAGAGTTAAATCGGATGAAAAGGTATCTTGCCCCCCGTTTGTCCATGCACGCGAGGAAAGCTATGCTAGAGATCATGCTCTACGTTCGATCGGTCTTCAGGAGGATTTGCCTCGAGGATCCCACCGCTTTTGCCAAGGTAATGAGAGAACAATGATAATAATGATGAGGAGATGCTGATGACGCTCCGCCGCTCTAGATTATGCTTTCTTAGCCCCCTCCCCCGCCCCCCCCCCTTATTTCTTGCTCTCCCCTCAAGATATTCGCCATTACCGTCGCCCCCCTTTTCATCATTCGCAACCACCGATCTCACATCATATCAGGCGATTACAAAACGGAAGATGGCAGAGCTGGTGTTTCAATACGACTGCACGTCTCTCACCTTTCCTGCGGGGGGAGGCTTGTCTTCGTTAGCATCATCCCTGGATGAGGATGCTACCGGAGAAGGGGGACCGAGGGCGGAGTCCGCTGTCGTCGTCATCACAGCCTACTATGACCACCGCCACTACCACCACCGAAAGCGTCATCGTCCAAAACAAGGAGGGGGGGAGAGGGAAGCAACACCAATCGCTGTGCAGCCAAGGCAGCAGCAGAGTGCATTGAAGAGATTGTGCGTTGGAATAGAGCAACACACATTGTCAACGCTCTCCTCCCTAGCATCCACCGCCCTTGCAGCGGGAAGAAGCGACGACACGTCTGGAGGAGGAGTTTCGCTTTGGGAATCCTTGTCCAAAATCCTGAGATCCCTCGTGCCGCGTCTGAAGAAGCAATTGGCCATGCTGTCCTCTCGCAGCTACCCCTCCTCACCATCATCGGCTGCTCGCTCTCGTTACGACTACTCCCGTGCCGCGTGGCTGCTATCACGCGCCGCAGCGATCCTCAATGGGGTGGCAAACCCTTCTACGAATGCTGCTTTCTCCTCTGCCTCACCTTCCTCTTCCTCCTCGATTCTTCCCCTTCCTGAGGGGGTGTGGGCGCTATGTAGTACTTCGGTCCTGCGACCGATGATCGAGGCTGCCCTCACAACCACCACCACCGAGAAAAAGAAGGAAGAGGAGGAGGAGGAAAGCAATCAGCTCGTGAAAGCAGTACCCCCATCCTCTGAGTACCTCTGTGCCGTGCTTGACATGTGTGCGTGCAGCCTTCGCGTGCGGCGACGATTTGGTGGTAGAAGAAGGCAGAGTGGAGACGACGATCGGGACGGTGTGGAGCACGAGAAGAAGAGCAAGAAGAAGAAGAAGAAGAAAAAGAACATGAAGAAGAATAAGAATAAAGAGGAGGAGGAGGAGGAAGAGGATGAGCTTGACCATTACTACGATCATCCAGTAGATGGGCTAGGGATTGGCTCGCTGCTCGCAGCTGGTCTCGGGTGGATATCAGATCCAAAGTTGTCTACGCCGCCCATGCGCGCTGCAGCAGCCGACCTTCTTTTGGAAGTGGTTATGATGAAGAACAAGAAGCAGAAGAGGGGGAACATATCGAAGCAAGACGAGGAGGAGGAGGAGGAGGAGGTAGCTGCCAACCCAAACAATCTGAATACTACTGGCGAACAGGAGAGAAGAAAAAGAAGGAATGGCGGCAGCAGTCGAGGAGAAAAAGGAGATAGAGGAGGAGGAGGAGGAGGAGGAGGAGGAGGAGGGAGAGAGGCAGGAGTCGGGAAAGGAGGGGTCCTTGGGGCTGCAACGATGCCTTGCGTCATGGCCTATCTTAGTGCACTCAACTACTACAGCTACGACCTGAACCACCAACGAGGGATGATGATGATGATGATGAGAGGAGCTTCCAGGCCGCATACAGCGATAACTCCGGTCGCGACGACAAACCCAAGAACAATTGCGAGGAGGGGAGGAGGAGGAGGAAAGGGATATAATGCTGGCATTCTTGATGTCAAAGCACGTGAGATTCAGCTGCAGCGTTTGCAAAAGGGGTATGATCAAATGGGGGTAGGTAGAGGCAAAATCTAGTGTGTGTGTATATGTGTGCGTGTGTATTACTGCTCTGTAGAAATATGTGTGTGTTTGAGTACATTTCGCCCCCTAAGAGAGGAGGAGGAGGAGGAGGAAGGAGAGAGCAGCAGGAAATATCACGTGGAAGATAGATAGAGAGAGAGAGAGAGAGAGAGAGAGAGAGAGAGACGTCTCTTATAATGCAATAGCTGATGCAATAATATTACCTCCTTCCTACCTCCCCTCCATACTATACTACTACTACCATTACTACTACTACTACTGGTGTTAATCACAGCAATAGCAGTAGCAACAACAATGTAAAGGCCGCTGCGCTGTTTGACTATCTCCTACACACGGCAAGTCCTCGTGACTTCTCCAATTTGCTACAAGCCTCCCTCAATCATCTTACAGATGCAGCTGACGGGTATTATTATTGGGTGGGGGGCATCATCACACCATTGCATAAACGAAGAAGAGAGAGCACTGCTTTAAATTGTTTTCACCTACAGCACAACACGCCATTCTCCTCCTCCTCCTCCTCCTCCTCCTCCTCCTCCTTCCCCTCTCTTAACAACATCAGGATGCTGCAAGCGGAAGGCGTTTCTTCCGGGCCAAGAAGGGGGGGTGGGTCATCCGAAAAGGAACAGGATGAAGCCGAAGAAAATAGCAATGACAATGAACACGACGATGGCAGTGATGCTCGGCTGATGACTGGCCCTAAAGCGGCGCTGTTGAGCTTAAATTGGCTAACAGCGCTGATAAAGAAAGGGACGCTAAAACGCCGCTCAAAGATACTGCACGCACACCTGTCATCAATCCTGCATCGAATTGCACACACAGTGGCGGCCTTCCTCCCTACGTGGCTCTCCGGTGGGAGATTGTTTAAAATAGGGCTGGTGGGGGTAGAATTAAGAGCATGGTTTTCTCATGTTCCCCCCATTCTTGACTTCGTGATTTTGGAGGGAAGAGGGCGGGGCGCCGAGAGTGATACTCTCTCTCTCTCTCTCTTCCTCTCTCTCCCTTTCTGTCTCCTCTTTCTCACATGAAAGTTTTTTGAAAAAGGAGGTATCATATGATTACTTTTTTAAATATTTATTTCCTTCTTTCCCCTTTTCTTTTTCTCTTCTTCATCTCCTCTCTCTCTCTCTCTCTCTCTCTCTCTCTCCCTCTTTCTCCCTCTAAATAATTTCTCACCACCACCTATAGGGACGAGTAGCAATATTCGGGTATTGTCCGAACGAGTGGTTGGTGCCGCCGTCCGCGTGTTGTCGCTCCTTCTTACAAACCAGAAGGGCATTTCCCTTAAAGGTATTTTGGCGTATGCTAGCACCATCGTCTCCCTCTCCCTCTCCCCCCCCCCCCCTCTCTGTGCATGTGTGTGTATGTACATTCAATGCAAATTGATGTCTTTCTCTTTTGAGTATTATCCCCCAATGCCAGGATCGCACATATCTCTCTCGCTACATGTTGTCTCTACACTCGCGTCTCCCCTCACCCTCCGCCATGGCGCGCGTCTGCGGAGGGCGGTATTTAAGGTGGCATTCATTTTTTTTGTTTCAATCAATCTGAATACTTCGTACATTCCGCGCCCCCACGCCATTTGCAATAATCATTTTGAAAGCTATTGTCTATTTCCAAGTTAAATGAGGTTGGTTATCCAATATACTATGTGCAGAAGATTTCCCATGCTGCTGCTTGATTTCATCGTAGCATTATAATATATATATATATATATATATATATATATATATATATATAACTCAGTGATTGGTAATCCCTCTTTTCAGGTGTTTCTGCTCGTGTGTCGACCATTGCTCTTCCTCATCAAGCACCGGGCTAAGCTTCTGGTATAATAACGCACACACACGCACACAAACTTAATTTTTGAGAAAACTCTCTGCGAAGGATGGCGCATTTTGACATTCACAACCGAGTTTCCCCATGGTTGGTGTTTTCTCCCTTCCCCCCCCCCCCCCATATTCCTTTATTCTCATCAGTGTCACTTCTACCACATTAGGCGTTGAAGTTCGCAGCATATAACAAACAGCTCCTCGTGCTGCTGCACTACTTGCTTCACATCTGGCGTAGACGGGCAGGTTGTCCGCCATCACCATCATCATCATCATGATCATCATCATCATCCTTATCAAATACGACGACGACATCCAATATAAAAGAGTCCTCCCAATCGCCAACATGTTGCTAGGTAGCATGGTATTCATGTCGCGCGGTCACGCACACCATCTTCGATGATAATACATACATGCTACTATAAATTATCATCCCAGGGGGGGGAGCTACTGATGGCGAAGCAAACACATCGATGATCGTGAAAATTAAATCGACGACGAAGAGACTTTGGCGCCACCCATCAAGTTATCGTGGCCGTGCCCTTCAGAGCCCCCGTTATCACTACTTTTCTCAATACTACGAGCAACAACATCTTGAGGAATACCAATCTTCGATCGAGTGTGCGCATGCTCTATCGAGGGTCTTTGAGGCTGTGGTATGGAGAGAAAGAAGTAGAAGATAGAAGAGAGGAATGAGGGAGGAGGAGGAGGAGGAGGAGGAGGAGGAGGAGGAGGGGAAGAATTCGTACAGAACATGTTGATTTAAATTTTCTTTCTCTCTAGACTAGATCTGTGTGAGTTTGTGTGTGCGGTTTTGGGAATTCGGTAAACATCAATTTCCCTGATGCTTCTCTCCCCCCCTCCAAAGGGCCAGCGGGAGCATATAAAACTGGTGAACAAGTACATTCCCTACGTCATCCATGCGTACGCTGAAGGTTCCTTCTTTTTATCTACCACTTTGAACGACAACAACAACATCAACAACCAGCACAAACATTTCAAATGGATGGTGGAATGAACAGCATGCGATGATAGTCAGTTGTGTCAAGTAGATGCAGTAGTAGAAAATAACGTAATATGGCCATGATGATGATGGTGATGATGATGGTGATGATCTCGATCATTGTGATATCGTTGGTGTTGCGGCATCTTCCATTTATTGCGACGACGCTGGTCAACACTCTAGGCACTGGGGCGCTTCCAATGGATTCAAAACAAAAGAACTCAATCCTCCCAGGAGTCTTCGCTCTCCTTGCACTGTGCTCCGAGGTACATGCCATCTCTCATCATCTTGCATTATGCGTGCAGCAGTGTGGTATTTTTCTCTTGACCTCATTCATCATCGATCGCCACTGGTGCATTGGCATTCGTCGGTGGGTTGCTGTATTTTTGACGATATTATCTCTATGTTTCCGCATCATGATAACACCGACGCCAACAGATCGAGATGAAGCAAATGTTTGCGAATCTTGACGAAGGCGGCAAAGCAGTGTTCAAGATCTTAGTCGAAGATTACAAACGCACCTACAAATTCACAGGCGACGTATAGTTTCATACATGATGATGGAGATATAGCAGAATTAGGAAACCGACGAGATCAACGAGTGCAATAACACATAACGGCCACATGTAAATTCACTCGCTGTGTTACTAGATTAATTCAAGCAACGTTTGTGAAATTGACAGGCGGCAGCAGCTGCATCAGCATCACATTCGTAAATATTGGCTAGCAGAGCTTTGCAGCCATGGCTAGTGGAATAGCTCGTTGCACATAGCGTCTGTTATAGTTTGGCGATTGTATACGTGCCTCCTATGGTCTATTGCATTATAGTCAAACAGCTGCTACAAAGAGCGTAATTAATCTACTTTAGGCAGCGCCTATGAACAGGCAGTGACGTTTATCACATAGCGCGTATCATTAAATAAATGCGTTTGGCAGTTGAATAAAGCGCCCGTGTGCATGTGCAAATTTGGAAGAAAACAAGATTCAATAATAACGTAGCCATATGAAAACAAATATGAAGCGCATGATCCCGCCGTAATCACAATAATACTTGCATTGTATAATGCATACTGTCGCCTACATGTGCTATGTAGAACGTCATCTAGTCTTTGTATGTGTACACGCTTTGCACAGCTACATCAGGGTGACCATTGAACAAATCTAATTTGTTCATTACATCCGTCTCACACGAAATTACCTAGATATATGTGCAAACTAGAAAGTATATTCAGTATAGATGACACATACGTATGCAAAATAAACTTGCTCATCATTAAATTACAGCTCAGTTATCGTGGCCCCCAGTACATCCTCCTCCCTGATATCCCATGTAGCGCGTGTGCTCAGCACCGCTCAGGTGCAACAGATACAGGGGGAAGAAAGGGCGCTCCTCCTGGTCACCACAATTGGGATCTTCACCAGAGCCGTTGCATAGCACATACGAATTATTGCTGCTGTTGTCACTGTCGTTATGCCTATTCCATACCTCAGTGGGCATATGCCTGTAGCCAATAGATCTCGGTGGAATAGAAGGTACAATGTCCTTTTCCCTACGCATTCTCCTCAAACTGCCACTGCCTGCAAGGGCTGCGACCGTGCTATTGTCCACTCTGCCGACGTCCTTCTTCCTGGTTGTTCCACTGTGAATCAAATTGGACGTAGCCCATGCGACGAATTCTTTGTTGCCCACTCGAGGACTGCCGAAGGTGAACAGATTTACTTCAACATTCGCAAAAATGCTGTCATCTTTCGCTGCAACTTCAGCAGCTCCAATGGTAGCCATTGCAGCTCCAAGAGAGTGCCCGGTGAACAAAACACTTCTACAATCGGATGACAAAGGCTTGTTGGTATCGCTGCTGCTGCTGCACGTGTTGAGTGCAGCTTTAACGGCGACAAGAGTTTCGTTGCGAACGGACATGTACGCAGACAGAAATCCGTGGTCTACCTTGACACCCGAGGGACCGAATCTGACGATTACACCCGCATTGTATTGAAAATATATATCATCAGGCTGGAATAGACGCTAAAAATTCATACATGATGTAATGGCCACCTTGTCATCCAAAACTCTGCGTCCTGCACCGTGTTCTCGAAGTTTTTGGAACCCCGATAAGCTACGACAACCCTCTTTCTCGTATTGTCAATTCCAACAAATCCCTGCGTCCCGGCTTCCTTGTTTTTGAGGTACTTTACGAGATTGACATTGGGGATGGAGTTGGGTCCAGTGCACCATTCGCAATCCCATGCCTGCAGCGCAGTTTCGTTACAGTAGGCCGACCAGGCCAGGTGAAGAGTCTTGTTGGCTTCAACTACGTCAAAGTCAACGTCAACGGCACCGAAGCGCTCGCAGCATCCCGGAGAAAAGAGCAGCCCAAGGCACAACACGAGGATTTGACGGGCACCCATTGTTGTCGGGGACAACATGACTCTGCTCTGAAGCGGCACGTGTCGGTTATTGCTCTTGGAGAATCTCCGTGGATCTCCAACCTAGGATATTCCATGGATCTCCGTGGATCTCCGTGGATCTCTCACTGCAAATCATTCATTGAGTGAGCAACGAGAAAGAGAGATTCAGAGAGCTCATGTTTCTTTCTTTCTTCAGGATGATGCACAAGAGAGAGAGAGAATCAATGTTGTCAGGTAGTTGGTGCAAGATGTGCATGGTAGACCTGGATCTTCCCGTTGGTCACTGCGATGCGGTTGGCGACGCGAAACTGGAACAGGATTGAGAGACACCAATTGAGAGACACGGAAAATGCTCTTCTTGTGCATTTTGTTGTGTTTCCCTGGGAACTTGGAGGAAGTTGCCCTTGGTGCCAGAATCACTTTGCCGGTCTGCTCAGACCACATGCAAAGAGTTCAAGGATTTCTTGAACGACATTCTGATGGCTCTGAAGAAACTGAGGAACACTTGATTCAGTTCCAGAGTTCTGGAGTTGCAAGTCAGGCTAGCAGGTGTGCACCTGGTGCAACATGGCGGATGCAATGGACACAGCCAGTCAGTTTGAAGTGATGAGCAGGAGGAGAGCGCGCCATTCTTCGTCTTTTTGGTTTCTTTCCCTTGTTCATCATCTGATCACTGCGCGCTGCACTAGCCATGCAACGTGTTTGTTGCATTCCAGCATCATTGTCACTCGACAATGGACGTGCACAGTCTAGCAGTGTGCACATCACATCACTTGCTAGCTTGGTGTCCTGATGATGGACACATGATGCAAGAGTGCTCATTGCATCACTCAGTGTCCATCATCTTGCCATGATCCAAGCTAGCAAGTTGTTTGTCTCTTGATGTCGAACACACTCATCTAGTCATCATGCCTGTGCCACACGCTAGCACGGGCGCGCGCGCGTGCGTGTAAATTGCGCAGAACTCAACAATTCAACTACATCCTACGTCTAAATGCCACAATGCAAAGTGCGTCGCGTCGGGCATAATGAGACGTAGTTCATCGAAATGTGCTACCAATGCCTGTCAATTTCGGGAAGCATGCACAATGACAATATGCCATGATTAAATTCTATTTGTGTGACAATTTCGGCTGGGATGCTGATTTACAAGGTTTTGCCACAGCCGAGTGATCTATTTTCTGTTCAATAACTCATTATTTTTTGCCGTAATATAGTTAACGGTACTTCCTGTTGCTGCTGCTGCTGCTGCTAGCACCGAAACTAAACAGTGTTATCTATCTAGCTATGCCAAAGAATTATAGAATGGTGTTCTTGGTGTTGTAAGCAGCTTAGAGGGTGAGCTCTGTGCTATTTGTTCGGCCTCTAGCGACAGTATTTCTCGTTTTCTCGGTTTCAGCAGCAACGCCATTTTCTGATTGCGTTGTCGTTATTATCGTTGTGTCATCGGTCGGTTTATTGGTGCTATTAGAGGCATCCTTCCCCTTTTGCGGGGACAAAGAAGCGCCCTTCTTGCTCTCCAACGCGCCTTTCTTGGCTGCTTTCACAATGTCGAGCAGTGTTAAGTAGTACTGCTGCGCGTACTTGTTACAGAGATCGAGGATCAGGTAGCTGTACGACTCCAGGGACTTGTTAAGATGCTCTTCTACGTACATACGAATGCTTTCTTTGAAAATGGCGGACACCTTGTTGTAAAACCAGGTTGAGGCTCCTCCACCTAGTAACATGCGTGAACGTATGAGCGTGGAAGAGCAAGAAAAATACGGAAGGAGAGAGATAGAGAAAATGAAAAAAGACAAAACACAACACACGCACACACACACATACACACATATATATATATATATATATATATATATATATATATATTATATACATATGCATATTATAGAAATATGTAAGCGAGTGCAATGCCACCACCATCGTCCATATTTCCATCATTATCATATCATCACCATCATCACATTCCACTGCACCAACGTCAAGAACATCAACCTGTGTCGAACGTAAGCGACAAATCGGTCATTACCATCTTCTTCTTCGTCAGAGTCACCTACAGAGGGGAGTATTATGTAATAATAATAATAATGCGGTCTTAAGTAAAGCGCAAGAGTTCGTGCTGCTATAAGAGTAGATATGAAACAACATCACAATTCTTCACTATCGTCATCTTTTCATCATCCTCCTGCCTCCTCTTGCTCTCATAATTCACCGCACGCACGTATGCATGATGACTGGTGTTACCGCTACTACTACTACTACTACTACTACTACTACTACACCTGCAAGATCAGTTTCTCTTTGTCCTCAGTTGTTATAACAGATTGCTGGGTGGGTGACTGAGGCGCGTCATTGTTGATGTCAGCCGCCGCCGTCGTTGCCGCTGTGTCAACGACCACAGTGCCGACGCGCTTCTTCTCCTCACCCTTCCTCTCCTCTTTTTTCCTCTCTCCACTCCTCGTTTCATCAGTGTTATTATTAGTTCTCTGTGGTGACTTGTTTTTATTGATGATAATCGAGTGGGTGGCGGTTGTGAATCCCTTCGATCTTTTCTTGGCGATCGCTTCCTCCTCACGCTGCTTGTCGCGCTTCTCAATCTCTTTCTTCCTCCTGTCTGCCTCCTCCGGTTTGATGAATTCAATCTTAACCACGAAGATAAAGCGCGCGTTGGAGGTGTACGCGTTAGCGAGTCCCTTTCCTGAGAGATAGGGAAACTTCTGCTGCTTGTACTGCCAGCCTAAGCGCTTCATTTTGCACGATAGTTTGGTGGCTATGACTGTGAGCTCCATCGTCTTCTCATTGAAACTCACCATGACGTGCTCGGAAAGGATCTTGAAGCCTGACAAGTCAATATCCCATAGCTTGTACTTGACGTTGTCCTTCTCCCCCTCTATGGGTCCCACCTGCATCGTGGGCAAATAGGAAAGAAGAAACTCCACGCTCGCGTCCTTGATCTCCGTCAAGAACGCGTTCCGGGCTATGTTGTCCTTCATCAAGCGCCCTCCGTGCGACAACAGCTCATCGGCGCTCTTTCCTAGATAGCGCTTGCCTGTGATATCGAGCAGCATCTTCCCTCTGTGCTTAAAACGCCTTTGTGCACGTAGCAGCTCGCCGGCCTTCTTGCTACTGGCGCCAGACGCCCCGCTTCCATCATCGCTACCACCGTTTTCTTCTTTATTCATTAATTCCTTTTCTTCTTCCGGGGTGAGATTGATCTCCGACACCAGTTTTCGGTTATCGTCTGGCTTGGGATGATCTGTGAATACCCACCCTCTACCATCTGACAGCTTTAGGTATGTCTGTTTGCCGCTGGGGTCTTCTCGCACCTCTGAGACCGTGAATACCTGGTGAATGACGACGAGAAAGACGATGGTGAGCTATGATAACGACGATGACCATGATGATGAAGGATGATTCAGATACTATTAGTATTGTCAGAGTTATTGTGTTAGCAGCTGTTTGATTAGTAGGATGTTGTGTTGTTTTTGTTTTTATTCTTCTCTTTCCCCCCTCCCCCACATCGCGTCCATTGTTTTCATGATGTTAACACAACTACTGCTCAATCATCATCATCATCATCATCATCGTCGACAAAAAAAGGAAAACGAAGACGACACGACAGGGGGGCGTGCATTCGTACATCTCCTGAGCGAAGGATGATGCCGTTCTTGGAAGCTTTGGACATGCTGGGTTCGCTCCTAACGTGGAATTTAAACCCTTGATTTATCGTATATACACGGTCAGCAGTCGCTGTTCGGAGAATGTCAAGGCCAGACTTTGCCCACTTCTGTATAAAATCCTTGGATTTCTTGTCCTTCATCACCCCTTCCAGCTTTCCTAACAGCGTCTCCCCCCCCTTTGATAGACCATTTTTCTTGTTCTTGATAAACTTGATGGCCTCCGGTGACGTCAGGAGACTGTTCGCCTTGCCTAGAATGGCGGCGAGATTTGGGTCGTCTTGAAGCTTGCTCGACTTCTGCTTCTCGGAGCTTGTAACGTACTGCGTCCTGATGTGATGATTATGATGATTATGATAGATAGATGGACAACTTAATACTTAATATGAAAAATGGAAGAAGAAATGGAAGATCATTAACCATTTCTGTAATTCGTCGGATGAAAGACCCTTTCCTGACACAACAAATTCAAGCTTAGCAGCTGCATTGTATAATTACTATCATCCTCCTTGAAGTGATCGGGTATTGATTTTGTGCAGCAGATGATTTCTTCCTGTACAAAGCTGGGCGCGATTTTCACTATACTACTGCTACAACAACGTCATCGTAATGATCAACTTCATCATCATCATTATCATCATCAACTACTACTACTATCACTATCACCCTCAGCGATTTGGTTTAGGACTTTCTGGGCGCTATTTATTATATCTCCCCCCTTGTCTTTTATGTCGCCTTTCTCGGCAATTTCCTGATATGAGATACAGTGGTGACAGTCATCGTTTAATCAAGATTATGATTGCTCCAAGTCAGGGTCATAGTAAAGACGATTGTTCGGATAGTTGAAAGAGGGAGAGAGATGAATGGAGGATGCTCGTCCTACAGATAAACTTTGGAGTCCTTTGCCAGCGAGGTCAGCCAATTTGTCTATATTCTTCTGGTCAGAAAGAGCACCTGCAAGATGATAACGACGACGATGACAACGATTATGATGATGATGATGATGATGATGATGATGATGATGAAGGGACGCAATGTGAGTAAGTAAAAGCATCATGATGATGAGATAACAGTCTATAAGATTTTTGCAAATTTTTCATTTTCGCAGCAAAACCGTTAGGCAAATGACGGTATAAATCGAATATGAGATAGCAATGGCCGCTTCTGCAAATTAAGATGTTGATGATGATCATAGTAATAGTGTGATTTCTATTACGTTCTGTGGCCACTAGCAGCTCTGCCCCTTTCACACGAAGAGCTCGGTTCGCCTCCTCCGACTGCGAAAAGACCAGTGAAACAAGAAGGGAATTTCATCACAAAGGTGGTAGAGGGTCAAAGTTGCTTTAGTGAGGGATGATGACAATTTAAGAGACATCAAATCATATCAAGGGGAAGCCTTTTGACCAGTCATTTAGATACATACCAATATATTAATATATATATATATATATATATATATATATATATGTACATTCACATACACACATATATTTTTTATTACAGAAAGAACTGTTTTGGCTTCTGCTACAATTTCCGTAATTTGATCCGCTGCAGCAGAATCAAGGGCTTCTTTCACTGCTTCCTCTGAACAAATGCATAATATCGTGTCAACATTGAATTCGACCACGCTGCTGTCTCTTCTCCATCTCCCCTTCTTATCATTAGTCCGGCTGCAAAAACCCTTGTTACAGCTGCACCTACAATTTCTACTCATCGACCGATTGATTTAGCATCTGAGAGACGATTAGCTTCCGCCAGCCGCTCATATGTTCCCAAGCTTGTCACCTTGTAACATTAAACAATTTACAAAAAACCTTCATCATCATCATCATCATCATCGCGGTGGTGTGCCGATTCGCCCTTCAAATAGATAATAATTTCGATGACGCATCGCACAAGCAAATATATTCTGTAGACCAATTGCATCAGCTTTTTGCTTTGGTTTTGCAGGGCCTCTTGATCCTTGGCAACATCGCACTCGGGAACCTGTACGTAAAAGCCAGATGAGTTCAAGTCGACGGGGGGCTGTGGCTCGTTTAAATATGCGACAACAGATTTCCCAACAGAAGCCGATTTTACCTCTAACCAGGTTTTCTCCTGACACTCACTATCTGGCTTCGTATGGCTGGAGAGGTTGCCTTGTGGGCTGACCGTTTCTACTTCTCCGTTCGCCATTTTAATTTGCGCCCCAGGTAATAGGTGCTTCGTCACAGCGCGAAGAATTATCTGCTCACGAGAAATATCCTCCTCAAGGCCCCTTAATAGAGTGGGGGAAACCGACGATATCATATTAGTTGATGGGGTGAGTAAGCATGCATATTTTCCCAGCTAACAGCACACACGTCCTAACACAATCCAGAACACGCACAAAAATCTAATCGACAGAAATCCTTTTATGCACACCTGGGTTCCTCTTGAGTTGGTTTCCTTCCTGATTCTGCGTTGGGTGGGGCATCCTTTGAGACGGATGCCTGCGACCTAGCAGCCTCGGGAGGGCAGGGGGGAGCCGCTTTGGTCGTCATTTGTGTCGAGACTACGCCCCCTAGAGGAGTTTCAGACTTAATCTATCCGAGACGAACACAGAGCACGGGGATTCTGCACTCTTTGGAGATGTAATTCCTTGTCTTTCGAGTGAATAACATCCCTTTTCGGTATTCTGAGACCGGGACCCTCAGATAACGTGAAATGCAGTACTTCGATTCAGAAAGAAGGAGGCTACACTGATAAGTTACGACTTGCTTTTATCCTTGTCGCATATTGAGCTAGCACAAATGCCCAACTCAAGAGTGACGCAGAAAATGTCATGTCGCAGAGGATATTTGACGCAGTTTGCAACGCTCCTTATCGACTGATCGTCGGTATTTGAGCAGGAATTCTGGGACGAAGTGTCAGTAATTTGATGGCGTTTCATCCGTGCGACATGAGAAGTATTCGCAACACTCTGATCATCCGGAATCTAAATGTTTCAGATTTCCCGGCACCCAACCAAGCTCTCAATGGCATGATGCACCACCTGTGATGAGTTTTCGCTCGTCGCTCGTTCGGAAATTCCTCGCGGTGGCATCTCGCCACCGTCTTTCTCTGAGAATGGTTCGAGCCATTATGGGTTCCAAAGTTGCCTCAGCACTCGAGAATGTTGCAGAGAAACACCCGGAGGGCTTAGAAGCACTCTTACCTCCTTTCTCCCTACTTCTTGAGCACCCCTTCTTTATTCGTCTCGCCAACGTTACCGAAGACGTGCCTCAACCATTCCGAACCAAGGACTACACTAAAATGACAGACGAATGGGATGCAATCATTGTTGGAGCGGGCACTGCTGGTATATGTTCCGATATGATCTAGAAACATTGCTTGCCTCTAAAGGAAAAAGTTGATATATTTAGGTTTAGCCGCTGCTCAGCGTATTCAGCACGGCGAGAGCACTCAATATCGTGTTTTAGTTCTCGAGGCTAGGGATAGGATCGGTGGGCGTGTGCACACAGTCGAGATGGGCTCGCCATCCGAGAGTAGCAGCAGTGAGGAAACAGATACTGCAACCATGGCCGTTGACCTTGGAGCAAGCTTTATCCATGGTATACGTACATGTTTGAACTTTACAAACTCCATCGCTTCTTTTCAACGTCCGCTAAGATTGCTTCTCTTCTATTGCACCGATAGGTGCATCGCCCTTGCACGAATTTGTACAGATGGCAGAGTGGACAGGCACCAGCACTTCACCGACGCCTGGTGGTATTTGGGAGAATCCGTTGTTGACTAACTATTCTCTCCATAAGCAGCAGCAGCAGCAGCAGCAGCAAGAGCATCCATTTGCTTCAGGCAGCATAGTAGGGTTACATAGCAATGAATCAATTACGTGGGTTGAAGTTGCACGGGCAGAGATCGTCTGTCGCGCAGTGTTGGAATTAGCAGCAATCTCAGCTTCCGCAGCAACTGAATCTTCGTCGCAGACTTCCGAGTCAGGAAATGTCGAACACTTCGAGCCTAGAGCACTGCCATATATATTAAAAGCTTATGAAAATCTGGAAGCCGCCGTCGCCTCCAGGGATTCAAGGAGCCGTGGCCACGGCGAGGATATCATCGTGTTACCGCTGCTATCGAAGATAGAGAAACAATTATTCTGGAAGATTCTGCAGAGGTCGATTGGATATGTTTCATGCCTTGACGAATTAGCGGTCGCCGCACTCCACGGCTTTCGCCCCCAAGGCTCACACATAGAATTTGGTGAGATCGCGGCGTTCGGGGAGGAGGGGATGGAGAAGTACGAACGCAGGCTACTCTCAAACAACAAGGAGGCCGTCCACACACGCGCGCTACAGCTCGAGAAGGAGTTTAAAAGCGACGCCGACATGCGTGATAATGCATTCAAAGCACGGAGTGGAGAAGCTGCTGGTGATAACATCACCAGCGTCATCTACGCAAGCAAATGTCCTCCAGGAGATCGCTTTGTGCAAAGCGGTTATAGAGGCTTAGTGATTGAACCCCTCAGCAAAGGCCTTCATATTGCCCTTAACCACCCCGTCCAGGCAGTAAAATTTGTGAACGACGATTACGACAGGGAGGGTAAGGAAGGGAGTCATCATCATGCTCTCCATGGCCAAAATCCTGGTCGAAAGGTGAGTGTGGTTTGTGGGAACGGAAGGGAGCTCAAGTGCCGGACTTTAATTTGCACAGCTCCCATCGGCGTCTTGCTTCCTTCTATTTCACATCATGGACCAGCGCATACCAATGGACGACGAAGCCAACGGGTAGGTAGCAGTAGCAGTAGCAGTAGTAGCAATAGCAGTAGTAGCAATAGCAGTAGTAGCAGAAAGAGGGAGAGGATGAGCAGTAGCATTCAATTCGATCCGCCATTGAGTCGTAGGGTAAAGGATGCGCTGATGTGTTTCGGCATGGGGGCACATAACAAAGTCGTATTGAAGTTCAATCCCGACGACGTTTTCTGGCCGCTGCACGTTCCACAATTCAACTGCGTGGATCTCGAAGATAGAGAGCTGTCACAGCAAGAGGAAGAAGGGGAACAGACGAGTAAAAGGGCGAACGTTTGCGACGGCAAAGGAGAGGATGGTAAGAAGAACCCCTTCAATTTAAGATGCATTCAATGGCAGAATCTGCACGCATATGGAGTGGATGGAGTCATCGTCACTCATCTATGGCCTCCGCTTGCACGCGAAATCGATCAGATGAGCGACGAGGAAGTAGTGGCGAAGATTATGGAAATCCTGCATCGTTCCTTTCTCCAACCGAAGCCGTCATCACCACAGGGGGGGGGAGAGGAGGAGGAAGCTAAAAGCAGCAGATCAAGTTGCAAGGGACTTCATCTTCCCCAACCCGAATCGTATGTCGTGACCCGATGGCAAGAAGAAGAGTTCAGTCAGGGCTCATATTCCTTCCTCGCTCCCATACAACCAGAGAGTACGGTCAGGAGCCATTCTGAAGCCGTAGATGTGTTGATGCAAGGGTGTGGGCCAAGCCCAAGGAACATCTGGAATAATCATCAGGAGAAGACAGAGGATGATGATGAGGTCGCTGCAGTTTTATCATCAATTTCCGTTAATGACGACGAGCAGCCTGGATGCAATAGTTCTTTTGGTTCTCGTGAAGAAGATAATGAAGATACACTTTTCTTCGCAGGGGAGGCAATTACGCACCGTTCACCGCAGGTAAATTCGATGTGTACGCCTTTTCAGATTCTTTTAAAAAAGAAATGTGCTGAATATTTATTCTTACTTAATTTTAGTGTGTATACGGGGCCTTTCTTTCCGGATTGAGGGCGGGAACAAAAGCTGTCGACGCTTTATCCCGTAACAATGATAGCAGTTGCAGCAGCTAGCGTATGTGTGTATGTGTGTGTGTGTGTGTGTGTGTGTGTGTGTGCGTGTGTATGTGACGCTTTATCCCGTAACAATGATAGCAGTTGCAGCAGCTAGCATATGTATGTATGTGTGTGTGTGTGTGTAGCTGTCCGTGTACGTGTGCATTTAAACCATCTTGTAGTTGTCACGTCATCCCTTTGCTCGACATGACTAAAAGGGCACAGTCAGTGGTACCCGTACGCTTCTTGCTGCATGCCAATTTTTGCTCGATGTGCACGTACATGATTGGGCTTTGACGTAGTCGATCGGTGCTGTGCATGCGCACAGCTAGACAGCCAGGTCATGACACAGCAGTGGTAAATGTGGCAACGCAGATGCAATTCCAATGAATGCTGTGGCCGTCGTTGCAGGGTGATACGATCGACTACGCTAGTGCGTGCAATGCATCATCTTTTCATGTGACCAATCGTCAGTGCATGCATGCCCAACAGAACATGTTCCATTGTGCAATGCAATCACAGGATCCATTCAACGCTACAAACTAGCAAATGGGAAATAGCCAGAACGTGCGTGTTTAACTAAATCTCGATGCGACACGCGCCACGCACGCGCACGCAGCCTAACGCACAAACACATTTGTGGGAAGTGATAACAACAATAATCGGTAGCTATTGCGCTTATTCTAGTGTTCATAACATTATTAGTTTATAGTGCAACAACGCAAAAATGTAGACAGGATTAAGAACCCAAGCGTAGAAATGTATCGACTAATCGCGCTTAAGCAACGCCCAAGATTATGTTGATGTATCTTCGTGATTGTATCCTTATTTAGTGTGCAGACTGCCGCTCGAAAGAATCCTTCCCCAACGCTCTTTGCCTTTACATTCCAGAGTACGCTGGCCCCCCTCCCCCTTCGGGTACGGTCCAGCGGATATACTCCTTGGGAGTCTTGATGGAGCAAGTTTTGCAGTGCAAGCAGTTTTGAGCGTTGATCTGAGCACAAGATAATTCTTAATTACGGGGTTTTTACGGACAAGAGGGGAATTGCTACCTGAAGGCGGGGATTAGAGCCGTCATCCTCTGTAACGTACTCGTAGACCTGCATAAATCGTAGCAGCAGCAGCAGGAGGAAGAGGAGGAGGAGGAGGTAGATCGTCAGCACCGTAGTAAATGGCGGTGATGGCACGCACACTGGCCCGCATGTTATGAACAACTCTATAATATTGCGGAGAAGGGCGATGGGAATAATCCACCAGGTGGTGCTCCACCAAATATCAGAATAACTCTCGAGCGATCCGACGAAAAATGTGACAATTATTATGATATTAGGCGGATTTTTGTCCCCACGACAGGTCTACACAGCCCTTGTCTCGGGGACAAAACCATTCGGTGTTTTCACTATCAATTGCATACGTTATTATGTCAATCCGCTCTGAACAACTATGAGGTGGCTGAGCAGGAAGATCATCAACATCATGCATCAGCAGTAGCCTCACCTTCGCTGGACAAAAATGCTGTTCTGGCCCACCAAGTTTGGGATATGAGAGCTCAAGTGGCACCTTCGCAACAATGAGCAAATAAGCAGCTGCATGATGGATTTAGAGAAAAATGAAAAGCGAAAGGGCAGATGGTCATTATTCTGCACGCCTATAAAGCAAGCTGACATAATTGCACCGTATTTTATATCCTCACCACAGCTGCCATTAAAACGGTGGAGACTACATGGATGCTGCTGCTACATACATACATAAGATACATGCATACAAAGGTACGTCTGAGAGATGCTCCTTCACAACAAGATGGCTGGGCTGGTCGTCGTCGTGATACCTGTTTATGCGTGTATATAGGAGGGAAAGAAGGAAGAACAAGAAATAGGAGGAGTATGAGGAGGAGACAGGAGAGTCAAAACGGATCATGAAGGTGTACACAATATGAATTCGAAAGATTGGAGGAGGAGAGCGAGAATGTGTATAATGTGATTTGGAGGAGGAGGAGGAGGAGCGAGTGTATTCCAGAACAAAAGTAGACGACAACGACGACGATTATCATCACGCACGTTCCGCTACGCTGTAGGTTTGTCAGAAGATCAAAGCTCAACTCGCCGTCGGGTTTCTTGTATCTGACAGCATGTAAACAGATGAAGAGGGAAGGGGTTAGCCGAGAATCAGACAACCCGTTGTTTTATTTGTTCAGCCGACAAATGCGAAATCCCCTCTGCGGCGCATCTTAGTGACATATTTGACAATAGATAATCTTAATGAATCAGCGGTATCAGTCTTCGATATACTATTACTCGATGGGTTGTGAGCTCGCTACTGGCTGAGTCTTCTCTGCGTCAATAGTCTCGTTTCGCCATGTCCACCACCCTAATAAGAGCATAGCAATACCACCACCAGTAGCAGCATTACTTCCAACAACTGCTATCTTCCAACTACGATCACGATTCTAATGAAGTGCTCCTCCTGCTGCTGTATTATGATAACATCAACACCAATACCACACATAATATACCTTTCCCTCGTAGAATGAATGTTTCCAATGCTGAATAGACCAAGAATGCCCTGCGATGAAACAACCACAATCATAATCACAATCACAACGCAACAACACAAGTTTGTCGTCGCTCGCTAGAGGCCGTGGCAGCGCGATGTGATAAATAGTAGTAATATGGGTAGAAATGCGAAGAAAACACCACGGCTAGTGATCGCTTTGACAGACATTAAAAGACAACATGAGAGACCGGGGGACAGAAATAAATGATGCTGATGCTGATGCTACCAGAATCCAAGCTTCTTGAACGCAGGGTGAATGTTCCGCACCTCACGCAACTCATCGAATACCCAGCTCTTTTCTGCTCGATATTTATCAAATAGGAGGAGGATTAGGAGGAGTAGGAGGAGGAGGAGGAGGAGATAGAAAAGATGACGGCGGTAGTTTATCGCTGTTATGGCCGTACATTTTGTGTTCTGCCTATTAATTGACGATATCGTTGTTTTTGATGATGATATCATCGCTATCTATTAGATCACCCATCTTAAAACCGCCATCGGCGTTTTCGCTTTCTATCTATTACAGGGATATATCTTACCGAGTAACGCTACTGCTTGTACTGTTTATAATTGGTAGTCGTAGTAGTAGTAGTAGTATAGTAGTAGTAGTAGTAATGTTACAACCCATGCTCTCTTGATAGCTGATCATCTCAATTCCATGAAGGTCTTTAGATTCACTTTCGAGATACTCAACCGCCGCCTTCCCTGCTTCGATACCGCTCTGCGAAGAATCAGGTATTACAGAGAGTCATTTTAAGAAGAACAGGGAGAGGCAAAGGAACCAAGATAGGACGACGGGGCTGTGAAAAAGGGGCGTGAAAGCAAAGGCAGAACTCTAAAATCATCAACGTGCTTGCCCTTCCTATCTTAGATGATGGCACTCATCATCATAACAGCACCTTAATCGCACAGTGTGATCCTTTAATTCGTGCAACATTGACAAATCCGGCCGAGCAACCGAGCAATGCCCCTCCGGGAAACGATAGCTTCGGGATTGACTGGTATCTGTGGGTGGAGTGTGTGTGTGGGGGAGAGAGGATGAGAGAAAGAGGAGGCGTGAGCTCAAGATTGGTGCGTTAGATCATACCCTCCTTCGTTGATGACCCTTGCACCGTAAGAGATGCATCTTCCGCCTTTAAGATATTTGGCGACCTTCAGGATGAAAAGAGGTTGTTGGAGAACAACAACAAGAAGAAGAATAACAAGAGGAGATGATGATAATGATGATGATGATCATGATCATCTGCACGTTTCAAAATCGATGTTACAAAGGGGAAAACACTGGGAATATTTCTCCCGTCGGACAACATATTTTTTCGTATAACACACACACACACACACACACACACACACACAAATATATATATATATATAT
>ADNK01000497.1:35000-40182 GCA_000320545.1 Bigelowiella natans CCMP2755 | reverse complement strand
CCCCCCCAGAGAGAGAGAGAGAGAGAGAGAGAGAATGGCAAGGAAGGGGAAGCAGAGAGCGAAAGATATAGTGAGAAAGGAAGGTATCATTGGGACCAAAAAATACGAAAAATGCTGCACCTTCTTCACAGGGCATTTGAACAATGAACGGATGGCGAATAAAGAGGATTTTATGTTATGTACTGCTACTGAGCTTCTTCTCTCTCTTCCCTCCGCTCTACTACTCTACTACTACTACTACTACTACTACCTTTGGTTGAAGGACGCTATACTCTCCTGTGGAGGGCGCCAGCATCAGCATATCGGACTATAGTGAGAACAGAATAAAGATGTGTCAATTATAAAGACTGATGATGGTGACGTTGCTAGGGATGATTGTGCGTTTCACAAGTTTTCATCATCGCTATTTTGCTCTTTAAATTAGTTGATTCTATATGTGTATTTGTACGTATGTGTGTGTGTGCGTGTGTTGTATTCGGGAGCGGAGGGGGAGGCAACCGGAAGAGTAGGTTTGTCTTCTTCCCCCGGAAGATCTATAATAATCAATGGATTGAATAACAGAGTAGCAATTATCTAAGCGTAAAACTGGGGGCTGCAAGGTTTATGCTGTAATGACGATATCATCTAACAACCATCGCAATTTTCAAAGTGCAAAGATACAACTTTATGAACTAAAATCACATATTTTTCTTTCCGATCTGTGGCATTGGAACTCGCGTGTATATCACCCATCTGGTCTTTCTCTTGCTGCCTTTCTCGTGCAAGCTCCTCCTCGTAACATTCTATACCAAACAGTAGAGGAGAGAGCATTACAATCAAAAGGGGGGAAAAGAAGAAGAGGACGACAAAAAAATAACGAGATAATGAGAACAAAGGCAATAATAGCAGCAGGCAGTGGAGAAGATTGAGGATGATTTTAATGGTTTCGAGTCAGTATTTTTGTATTTTCCACTGTGGCAACTACCTATGAACAACTTGTGCCAGTAATCCATATTCTCCCCAAGAATCTCTGCATCCTCCTCCGTCGAATTTGCAGCAGCACCAGTAGCGGCATGAGCCTCCTCCCTCTCGTGTCTTCCGCTGCTTTCATTGCACATAGATCAAAAGGCAATTTTAGCCCTTCTTTCTCCTTGTTTTTTATTTTAATATATGAGTAAAGCTTAATCGTACCGATGATGATTACTATGGCCAGGGAAGGGAGAGAGCCGCTGCTGGTGGTCGGTATGTCGGCTTCCATCTTCGTCGTGAGAAGCGCCATTCTGGCCAGCATTTGTGGATATTGTTCCCTAACAACAAGCCACAGCAATCACCGTACACACACTACCTCCTACATGCAAAGAGAACTCGTGTAGAGATACATTTTCACATCGAAATTTTAAGTAGTGGAGATTGGTTATTATACACTTGTGGGGCTGAACAAGACAGAACAGCCTTACCACTACCAAACTAATATTCTATCATCGCTGCTGCCTAGGGACGGACGTTGCGGCTGGGGTTGGTTTTATTGGAATTTCTATGATCATATCGTCTCCTCTGCGTCATGAGCCAGCCTGACCGAAAGTAAACACCATCGAGCACCAATGATTCGCCGCCGCTAGGAACTATTTTGTATGTAATTCTACACAAAATACAACCCTTCTCTCTTTTTGCTTGACGCGTCTGCATGTAAAAGTCCTTTCGCAAGCCCCTGTGGATGCGTAATCAGCATTATCCGGGTGTTTTAAAAAATGGATAAGAGGGGAAGGAGGGGGGGTGAAAGGAGACAGTACCATATCTGTATATTTTTTATTGAACAGACTACTACGACCTTGCCGACAATGCTCTTTCATCATTCGCGGCAGGATGACGAATGAAACTTGTGCCGAGACAACTGAGGATCACCATCATTCCGACGACCACATGATCTACGCCCCCGCGGCGACACGTGCTCGAATCTATTCATGAGACACAAGGGAATCAAACCGAAATAAACGAGCAGGAAACAAATAACCAAAGGCGTGCATCCCACCATGTGCCAGCGTTCGCTTCCAAAGACAGCCCCCTTGCTTTGCAACCAATGGCCTTGCAGGTTTCCTCTGCGCCATGGACTGTCTTGGTGTTCACAAACTATTCCTGCAGCTCACGGCGCAGGGCCCGGGCCGGGTAAAAGCCCACGGCCGATGAGCGATAGAAGGGCATTGAGTTCGGAAATCGTGATGTATTTATGCACTGCGACAACGATATTACCATGTCGCAAACTATAAATGGATAAGATGTTTCCCCTTCGATCGACCTTGCCGACGTCGTCGACCAAGGGTAAGAAGCACTAAAATATGCGAATCAGCTATATCGTGGAAATATCGTAGAAAAACTTTCCCAGAATCCTCCGATCGGCAATGTTACAATCCAGCTTTCCAACTTCGGAACATCTATGATGCAGAATGACATAGATGTTTCTCGCATCAATAATATTCTGGGAGAGAATGGGAAGGAGAGGCTGAATCTCCTGATTTGCTGCAAAGCATACTGAAGCAGTATTCAGGCACACACAAGCGGGTGCTCGCCCAAGGGCCCAAGCGTCCAGATTGACATTCTGGCGTAGTAGGGTCTGTGCAGAGGACAGAAAGGAGCGAAGGCAATTATGCACGGCCGATGTCCCTTGCAGGTCAACCATCCTGTGCCAATGCAATTCTACTAACGGCGAGAACACATTCATAATGTGTGTTTGTGCTTCAAGGTGATACCCGGACGACCGTACGAAGAAAATGCTGGCTCTACCGATTGGGGACGGCAAGGTCTCTTCTCCTATGGGTAAGTTCGTGCATCGAATTGCTTTCCATTATTGCAGCAGCAGCAGCGGCAGCGGCAGCGGCAGCAGCAGCAGCAGCAGCAGTAGGCACGGTTTTGCTGTCAAGGCCTCCGTTTCACGTGCTTGTCCTTCTTCAAGGTGTGGCCAGAGTGTCATCGTGCTAGATCCAGGAGATTCCAATGCTACCTCCATTTCTACTACACATAAAGAGGAAGAGGACGAAGAGATAGAGCCCCCTTTTGTCCCCCTCCCAGTCAAGAGGCGCATCAGAATTGTACTACGCGTGCTATCGATAGATAGATAGAGAGATAGATGCGCTCGTTTTGTCCGATGTGGGTTCCCTACTCCTTCTTTAAAAGCACTACATGCGTTCCTTGCTTGAACTAGCAACCTGCATGTCGTTAAGAGCTGTGCTGCGACGTCATTTCATCAAGCTGACATTCTTCTTCTAAATCCAGATTCAATCTCTCGATGGACACCTTCATCCTGTCACTAAGGTTTCCATCTCTCCATCATCTCAAACATAATATCAGCAGCAGTAGTAGCAGCAATAGCAGCAATAGCATCATCGTTATATCTGTCATGTGAGTTGTATTTTCCCCACACCAGTTTTCGCTCAGTTTGCATATGATTCTGATCTATTACATCTGTGCTTCTGCGGATTGATGGTGCAGACGCGGTTCACACCTTCTCGTGTTGTGCTCGAGACAGGAGACACCGGCAGAATAAGCGTACCAAGTCTGGCATCCGGAGATGCAAATGTAATATATGTAACTGGTGACCCAAAGTCGTGGCCTCACGAGTGCGTATATATATATATATATATATATATATATATGTGTGTGTGTGTGTGTGTGTGTGTGTGTGAGTGTGTGTGTATTTTAGTGCCCGATCATTATCAGCCTCGATCGTCATCTTCTTTCTTTCTTTCATTCGTTTTACCTGCTGGTGCTGCTGCGAAGGGCACAATCCTAGTCTGGGACCTTTCCGAAGGAGAGCCCATCATTCATATCCCCCCTCCTAGAAACATCGACAGCTCTCTCGATACGAGGGCGGGTGGGGAGGCTGACACAGGTAGTCACTAAGTATAACGGAACAGTCTGAGCTACTCCAGGTATCATTCTCTCACCACATCACTGATAGCGATCTACTGCTTTCTTGTTCTTTGTGAAGGAGGCGGTGGCAGTGGTGGAAGGATGACCTCTAGGCCTCTCAATATGCTTCTAAGTTCAACTGGGCTAGGTATAAGAAGAATTAGAGAATAATGAGAAAGCGGATAAGGAGGAGGAGGAAGAGGAGCAGACGAAAACTAGTTAACGACGAGGACGAGAAGGAGGAAAGACAGAAAATTGATTCCATGCATCGATAAAGCAGCACTTGTTTGAAGTAGATACTGTGCTCCTCCTCTTCCTTCCTGCTTCTTCGATCAGGCCTTTTTTCACGGCAGCACCAGCAAAGGAGGGACAAGTTGAGCACGGCGACACGAGACGGTAGTAGACCTGGTATTGCGTAGAGAAAGAAGCTGGCATCATCGCACTATTCCCATAGCAGTAAGAGGAGAAGGAAGAGATGATAGTAAAAAATGTTCTTCTTCCTTCGAGAGATAGGCATCACAGCGAATGTTTTTTTGGTATTATTAGTATATGCTACTACAAATCACCGAGAAAAACAATGAACTTATACAATCATCATCGCATCATATCGCTCAGTGAGTCTGGCGGTGTCGGGTATCGAATGGCACCCAAAATATCATGATCGTCTCATTGCCATATACGACGACGGCGTGGTCGCCTTTTGGGCGCTCAACAACAACAACTCTGGCAATGAGAAGGAGGAGAAAGGAGGGGGGGGCGACCGCTCCGACTCCAAGAATGGCGGAAGAACAGTGAGCAGGCAGCAACAGAAGAGGTGAGAAGTAGCAATCATATGCCTCCTTTTCCGGATTGTGATGAATGCCATATGTGTGGTGTGTATGTTTAGTAGTATTTCCCATCAAAAATTCCCCCATTGTACATACATACATACATACATACATACATACACGCATCATCATCGATTTCGAATCAAACGGAAGGAGTGAAAGGGGAAGAGGACAATGGCCAGTCGTAGAGAGGAGGGCATGGATTCTCCATTTCTTCTTGCCATCTTTTCGTGCTTCGTTTGTTGTTTCAGATTTAGTCGTTGGTTACTCTTGATTCCTTACTTTATTACTAGATCATCAACCTTCCTGCACTTCTGACTGACACCACACGCTGCTGCTGCTTCTTCTTCTTCTCCTTCTTCTGTTCCCTTTTCTTGTCCAGGAAACGCGGTCATCATTCCTCCTCTTCGTTGATCCGACGAGCATCTCTCCTCTGGGCTAGCACCCTCTCAATGTCTGATCGCACATAGTTG
>ADNK01000497.1:0-32500 GCA_000320545.1 Bigelowiella natans CCMP2755 | reverse complement strand
CTGTAAACATATCATTATTGCTATTATTATTACTATATAGGGTGGAGCTGGGAACTTAAACGAATTCGAGAAGGTGTCGCTAGCTATTCTATGACGTGAAGAGACGACAATATGTTGTGGTTGATGATGATGATGACGATGATCAGTCATGAGTTGTTCCGAATAGACCTTTATTTATTGTGCTCTTTTATTTATTTATTCATGATATGATTGATTGTATATTATGGTTTGCTGGCTGCTTTCAGGAGCGTCAGGGTTTGTGTCGTGTCTCGCTTCGGAGCCGTGTGAAGCGGTAGTAGTAGTAGTAGTAGTAGCAGCAGCAGCAGTACAACACGTACAACGATGATGATGATCATGATCATGATGATACTTGATTCTGTGTGGCCTCGTCCTCGGGTAGCATACGAACAAATGGTGTGGAGGCGATGCGAAAAGCCTCTTGAGCATAAATTTCGTTGCATATTCAGTTATTTGCAGCACTGATACGCTGCCTTATCACATGAACTCAAACGTGCGTATTGTCCTTCTCCCTCTATCTCCCCTCCCTCGCTCTCCCTCCCAAAGCTGGAGAACATCCACCCATTGTCGCCAGTTGCAGGTGGGCGCGTATCGCCTTCTGCTGCTGCTTCTTCTTCTTCTTTCTCTTCAAGGCTTTTGTCGTCGCTATGGAGCGATGACGGCGGAAATACTACAAAGAGCAAGGAGGGGAGAAACAACAAGGAGAAGAAGGAGAAGCAGCACCATAGCATGAGAGTTGCGTTAGGGACGAAATGCGGTACACATATACACTGATTTCTTCACACACACACACACACACATGCACATGCACACGCACAGAATATGAAGAATGATTCTCACAGCTATGAACGCCGATGATAAGCTTTGTTGCGCGGTAGCCGTATTTTGGGCAGAATTCGTGAGATGTTAGCTGCATACGATAGGACGGACGACGTTGGTGATAGAAGACCATATATTCGTTCCTTTGATTTTTGATGAAACTGCTGAAACAGGCGAGATTCTGATTGTCTCAGCGGCGACAGCGGAGGTGATAAAGCGCTTTCAAGTCATCTCCCCCCATCCCCACGCATCTTCCTCCGCCTCCTCCTCCTCGTCGTCTTCATTCGGTGTTAGTGGCAAGACCGCGGCGTCCTCATCGTCGTCATCATCGTCTGGGGGAGCGAGTAGTTTGGATTGCAGCAGCACTGTGCAGGGGTGAGGGGATGTGTGATTTCCTGCGATCTGCTCAGTAGGAAGAGAATGAATAATGGCGGGGCGGGGGTGCGCGCTTATGTGGGAGTCATTGTTATATATCACTATCGTCACTGAATCATCATCGTGACATAACCATCTCTTCGTCATCATCAATCAATAAATCAACTCAATCACCTCCTCAATGATCATTAGCGTGGAGTGGGTAAGCGAGGACTATCTCACCTTCTTCACATCCCAAGGTGATATAAGTTGTAGTAATAGTAGCGTCGTCGTATCAATCGTAGTAGTAGTAGTAGTAGCATGGAGATATCAACAACATCATATATCCCGCACACATAGCATCATCATCCACCACCTTGCGCTACATGCATCACTTACCTAATACTACTTCTCAGCGCTCAGCAAATCTGGCAGCAGCCGCACCCGTTATCGCAACCGGCTTGGCCTTCTTCACGTCCGAAGCGGAGCGCTGCGATACGTAAAGAACAGCACTGACGCAGGGCCTATTCGTAGTGCTACCTTATCGCCTTCCCGGAGCTACTTGCTGCTTATATTCGACGGTCTAGCAGCGCAGATCGTGGATATTAAGGTGGGGAGGGTGAGGGGGTGAGGGGGGCGGGGGCAGCGCGAAAGGGCAGGTTTTTATTTTTGGCGGATATGTATATAAATGAGCCCGACGGGGCTCGTAGAGAAAGCACCGATCGTTTCTGTCCCGCAAGGCGTTGTCGATGCTTGCAGCAAGATTCTTGATAGAAATTGCGAGTGCTGTTATTATGTAAATCTTCTCTTCTCCGAAAGAGTGTACATCTCTATGTGCTCATCCTTTAACACCTTACCTTGTTAGTAGTTGTAGTAGTAGTAGTAGTAGTAGTAGTAGTGTAGTAGTGGTGGTAGGATAACGACTGCCCTCCCCCTTTTCCTTGAGTTACACGCTTCCTGCGTTGTCATTGATTGTTATCGTCTGACTTGTGCAGCTTTCTTTTACTTACATTTACATATATATTTCTTTCTTTCTTCTGTACTATTAATCTAGGTGGCTTTAGCCCGAACAGACATTTCAAAGGGTGTGCGATTTTCTATCGGAATTCCTGTTGTTGCCGGGGCCTTCATCTCATTCAGGTTGTAGTAGCAGCAGTAGTAGTAGTAGTAGTAGTAGCTAAATTGTACTATATAATTCATAATGATATTCTTCTTTTATCGGTGGATCAACAAGCTCTTGGTCGAAGAAGACCCCGCATCGTCATTAGCTGTTTCCTGCTTTTCTTCTTCTTCTTTTCTTTCTTCTTTACTGCCAATACACTCCCCTCTACTACACCCCTCCTCCCCCCCCTCATGATCTGTCTCTCACCGGTGGTGTGGTTGTGTTGGCTTTATTCCGACAGTCGTGAGGTGAAAACAGAGGCGGATATCGAAGACACGCTGGTAAGATGGCTGCTTTCATGCCGCTAAGACGACTTCAATGACAAATGATGACAAGTGATGATGATGATGATGACAAATGATGATGATGACAATGCCGACAACAAAGACGGAAGTTTCTATTCGTTATCAGGGGATAAAGCTGAACCCATCTCCAAGCAACAGCGCTAAGCAGGATGTACTATGAAACTTGACGCAATTTTTTAAAACGCACACGCAACACCGTAGATACAGGAGGGACACCCATCTCCATACACATCATACAAATATGCAGCATGTAGCATGCGTCCAACACGCACAATTTCTCTGCTGCTGTACCCCCCTTTTCCCACGCCTTTTAGAAAAGCGCAAAGAAGAAGGACGACATGACGGCGGTTGCGGTGACGCCGTCACAACAGGGCAGCAAGCATACAAAAGGCGAGGAGAAGATCGAGGGGGGGGGGGGAGAACAAGCAGCACCACTAGTAGTAGCATGCGATAACAAGCACAACAAGGATATCAGCAAATTCAAGAAGCCAACGATTAATCCTCTGGTCACCGACGGTGGTGGTGGTGAGAGGAATGGGTCTTCTTCCACTTCAAGCCCCCCATTGGACTTTGCTTTCTTCGTCGTTGTGACTCAAGAAGGAGTTGTCCACCTGCTCGGAATTGGGGTGAGAACACACGACGACAGCATGTAGTACATAGAGGACATTGCATGTATGTGCAGGAAGAAGAAGAAGAAAGAGGAGGAGGAGAAGAAGGAGGAGGAGAATATTGGTCAACGAGGCAGTGCTGGTTGCTTGTCTTCTTCAGATGTCTTTGATAGGCCTCTGAAGTGTGTTTGTGTCTGTATGTGTGCGTGTGTGTGAAGAGAGAAATAGAGGGAAGGCGAGAGGGGGGGGGAATTGTAGCATCTGAGACGCCAAATTACCACCCTTTGCTTCTTTGAATAAATGGAGGAAGAAGAGTATACGTTTACACATCGTCTTTGCATCGTCATTCAGGGAAGAAAACGCAGGACACTTCATAGTTTTCCACGGCTATTTGAGTGTAAAGAAGGGATGATTGGTACTTTCGTAGAAAGCTCTTTCACCATAAATTGTAATTTGGCTATTCTTTCAAAGCGACACGTGTGCAAATATGACACGCAAACACGCTCGCTCAGTTGCACCCGCACAGTGTCTTCTTCTATATACTACTTACCCATCGTCAACTCTTCCTTCTTCATCATCCATATGATTTTAATGGATACAACAACAACAACAACAACAACAACAACAATAACAACAACAACGACGACTGCCTCTTCTGTGCCGCTTTGAACAACAGGCGATTTGGACAAGATCTCAAATGGCGTCCGTGGCCTCGGCTTTCTCGCGAGAAGAAAGACAAAGAAGAAGCAGGAACAGGACAGGTTGGCTGTGGTTTCACCATCTTGCAGAGATAATCATGGTGTAAGTGCTAGAGAATATTCTGACATTAGTCGTTGTTGACTGCCGCTATATGGGTGCTGGTTAAATAGACGCTCTCCTCTCATCACGTCGATTGCAGCCAAAGATGGCTATATAGCCCTCGGTGCAGCAACAGGCAAGTAAATCCCACGACGATGAAATATGCACTGCACAACCCATGATGATCTCCCTTACTCGGCTTTGACATTACTATCTCTAAGTTATATCCTTTGTCGTTGTCAATATGGTAGCACACGTTACTGCCTTCACGCATGGCTTGCGACCATAATCATCATCATCATCATCATCATCATCATCATCGTCATCGTCGTCGTCCATTATCATCATCATCGTCAGGTGAGATATTGATTCTAGTTCCGAAAACATCGACGCTGACACTGAAGACACCTCCTCGCTCCGTCGCTGGAGGCAGCAGCCCGAAGCAGGCCAAACCCAAGGTAACAGCGTCTTGCTATACTGACTACCAAACCACGTTTCCACATTCATCAAATACATCAAATAGAGAACATTGAGATGTGATACACACTCCTCACCCAAATACACACACACACACATACACACACACACACACACACACACATGCACGCACTAACATGGATGTGTATATATATACCTGTGTCCATCACTAGGACGTGCAGGTGGTGGGCGCGGTGCCACGTGAGCTATTCAAGGTCATCAGACCAACGCCAGCCTTTGCATCGACACGTCATCATCATCATCATCGGCAGCAGCATGGAGCGGCATTTCACAGAAACGATGGGATGACGAAAACCCCTTCTTCTGTTACATACCTTTCCTTTACACCCTCGCCGTATCTCTATCACGTCCTTAAGACAGATGCGAGCGGTCGCTATGACATCTATGATGCGGAGACCGGTGGTAGGATCTCAGCCAATCCCAACTCCGACCCCCTTCTAAAGGCCCTTTCAATGGGAAGATGCAGCACTGATAGCAGCAATCTGCCCCCCTCCACTACCGGGAACAGCAGCAGCAGCAGCAGTAGCAGCAAGCGCAACAACAAACAGAATAGAGGCCGGGTATTAGGCGAGGATGACGATGATGATAGGCTCCGCCACCCTCCTTTAGATCCCAACTACACAGCAGCATATCACCGCGGTTGCTCATCGCAGCATATTGCATGGTTTGGTGTGAGCGGTACGCAAGTCATTGCTTGCGAGACGGGTGGCACGGGGATCAGAATTCTCGACGTTTCCCTGAGTCTCTTCAATTCTCCGTTTGACCATAGATTGCTTATGCACGACAGCGCCGTGATGAGGAGTAGGGGGGGGCAAGCGAAGGACGAGGAGGAGGAGGGCAGTATGGCGATTGATGGCAGGAAGGAGCATAGTGATCCGAGAGGTTGTACAATTATAATATATATATATATATATATATATATATATGTGTGTGTGTGTGTGTGAATTGTTGGAGAGAACAGGTAGATCCTGATTATCATGACTATCATTTCGCACAAATCCACGGGTACATTCCCACCGTTGTTCGCAATCGAAAACAGGCTTTCTGGACGGCGCCATGACCACTCTCCGCGCGTCTCTCCGGAACGACGTGTTGTATTGCCTACATCTGCCAAACAGCTCCCGTCTTCTTTATCCTGAGAATGAGGATGGTGCTGAGCATGATGGTGACGACGACAAAGATGGAGAGGATGCTGTCAATACTGATGGCGCTTCAGATAGCTGCGCTGCAAAGCTCAGAGAACACACGGGTGAGACAAAGAGGAGGGGGAGGAGGGGAGAGAAGGCAAACTGGAGGGAAACTCAATTTCGTGAGAAAAGTCTAAACAAGCAGCAGCAGCCTCTAGACCCACGAGTTCTCCCTTGCCTCCTGCCTCACAAGGATCAGGAGATCTTGTACTTGATGCTAGCTCTGGCAAACATCGGAGCCAGCAGGGGTGAGAGGGGTGGTGGCGCGCTTTTGGAGAAGAGTGCGAAGAAGAAGAATACCACAATTTCAAAGACGGGAACTACTCGATCATTACACTCGCCATCGTCTTCGTCGTCGGCGGCAGCATCATACACTACCACGAAGAGTAAGGGGTTGTTGAAACAGACGATTTGCGCCTCTTTTCGCACGTTCCGACAGATCTTCCGAGACACCGGAGAAGGGGGCAGCAGCGATGGCGACTATCACAAAAATGATGATGATAATGATGCTGCCAAAGCGGACTTCGAGGGGAAAGGGCAGGACAGGAGAGAGAAGGATAGGAATATGGGATTGCGTCTTGCTCGATCTTGGTGAAATTGATATTTAAGACTCGAGGAGGAGGAGGGGGGGGGGGGGGGAAGAAAGAAAAGGGAGGGTGGAAATAACGTAGCATCTTCGAGAAATATGGACGAGATCTTGACGACTCTCCAATCCAATTCTCAATTAGGCTTGGTAGTGAATTTCATTGCCTCCTCCTTTTCCTCCTCCTCTTTCTCCTTCTCATCCTAATCCCTATCACCGTCATCATCATTATCCATATACTGCCCCTCTAGTGATGAATCAAACATTGTGATTATAATAGGGAATGGAGGAGCTTTGGGGGGGGTGCTACGGAATGAGCATCATCAACGATGACGACGGTGCGGATCTATTGTTCTGCTCTGCCGCCGCCGCAGCAGCAGATTTGACAAAATAATATATATCACACTCCTACAGATGTGCCGCACATATAGAATATCTATATAGCATGATGGTTATCATCACATCATCAACTCTTCCTAATCTAACCATGAACTAATCCGTGATCTGTGACCACCACTTGCACTTGTAGGCATCGCTTTAACAAACACATATAGCAGTAGCAACGACGCGACCGCCTCCTCCTCCTCCTCCTCCTCCTCCTCCTCCTCCTCCAAGTACTCTCAGTAGTAGTAGCAGTAGTAGTAGAAGAAGAAGAAGTAGCAGCAGAGCAATAGTAGAATCTGAGTGACAATTAAGAATAATAATAATAGTTGAGTTTGCAGCAGAGCAGTAGTAGAATCTGAGTGACAATTAAGAACAATGATACTAGTGTGAGTTTGCTGCTGTGATTTCTCCATCACATCCACCATATCATCTCCATAACATGTCAATGATGGAACCTCATCCTTGCATGACGTCTTAGGAGAAAGAAGCACCAAAGCGCATCATCATCATCATCATCACCATCATCATCATCGCCGTTCCTCCGTTCATCGAAGAGCATGCTGATGGTGGCAGGCACCAGATCCCATCACAGTGGCGTTCCGAATGATGCGAGGGCGGTTGCTCTCGCGGCTGCAGAGTCACTTGTGTTCTCAGGAGATATACACGGAGCAGTAGAGGTGCTTCTCGAGGCTAAAGACCCCTCCTTGGAGATGCAAGCGTGCGCTCTTGCTGGGAGTCTGGCGGAGGCAGATCCTGCGTTTATTCGCAGCACGCTGTACGCTGTGGGAGCCCGTCGGGTCGGCCGGGGGGAGCTTTCTATCGGTGTCCAGCTAATGTCTGGTAGTATTGTTTGTAGTCGTGTTTCTTTATTGGTAGTCGAAGTAGCAGCGGATTAATTGTCGTCGTTTCTTAGTAGTAGTAAATATACGTGTGTGTGCGTGTGCGTGTGTGCGTGTGTGTGTTGTTTGCTGCCAACGTTCGATTTCGCCTGTCTTCTTTATCCTTTCTTTTTCGATTGTTCTGGATCACATTTAGACCTGTTTCGCCACGTACATACATACATACATACATACATAAATACATAAACACATACTAGTAGTAAAAATAAAAACATTCAACAATGCTTATGCTTAGCCGTCGGAGCAGCCTACGAGGCATGTCTGCATCTCCAGGTTGGGTAGTAGGAACAATGTACACATCTTATTGTAGTGTGTTGGTGCTCTACTTACTGCTGCTGCTAGAGTGAAGGACTATCATTAATTATGACTGATCGTTGGTTTCGTCGTCATTGTTGCCTATTTCTCTCCCAGTCACAGGATCGATGGGAGGACGCTGCGACATTGGCGTTCTCCCGGCTGTCCGGCAAACATCGTGCAAACATACTTACACGATGGGGATTGCAGCTGCAGAGGGAGGGCCACTCCGAGAAAGCTATGTAATACAACTAATGCAAGTAGTAGTAGTAGTAGTAGTAGTAGTCGTTATGTAGCAGAAGTGATGGTAGGGTGATAGTGGTAGACACATTGTTGCTGCTATTCTAGCATCATTAAAGGCCAATGATGAGAGAAGAAAAACAGGAAGAAAACGGGCGTGTTCTAGTTCTGCGACACTGTCCTCAAGATCGATCACCAGTATCGCAGTGACAACTATCGTGGTGCTTTGCAGCATTATCTTACTTCTGGCATGAATAGATAGTCCCCTGTTCGCACAACCACCCTCATCCTCCCCCTCCTCCTCTTCTTCTTCCATGTAGCTCTTTGCTGTATTTCTCATGCTGCAGCAACTTAGGTACACTCTACTTGCTGTTCAATGCTTTGACAAGGTGGTGAGGTGGGGTGGGGTGGGGATGGTGTGTGTGAAGCAAGAAGCATTCATCTATCAATATCTTTTCTAGCGAGCATGTTCCCTTTTTGTTCCTGCAGCTGCTGCTAGCGTATGGCGTTGGTGATTATATCTGATCGGCCATTGTTTTGCTGTGGCTATGCATCGTCGTTCTGAATTTGAGATATCATCTTTAACCCATTCTTTCGCACACATCCCACACATGCAGCTTGTGGAGCAGCTGGCCAGTGAGAATCGTATTATCGATGCGTTCTTGCTGTTGATGACGGCGACATTACATCACCACTACTTCTACTGCAACGATGAAGACGAGGGAGGCCATCATGGTGTGGGAGGAAGAGATGGATTAAGACATATATATCCCGAAGATAAACAGGAGAATGCGGCAAGTGAAATAGCTCGAAAACCAGCAGCAACATATCCTACTCGAGAGACCGTGACGCCAGGGATGGGAGCGAATGCTACTACTAGCTTGATTTTGCCTGTGGATGCTAATGTGGCTAGTGACGTATGTAGACAATGCTCCAAGGTGAGAGAGTAAAGTGACGGAGAAAAAGAAATTTTGATGAACTTATTATGCCAAACGCCTTGTTGTTCAGGAACTCAATAATCTTGGTCTTGCGGGAATCTCCTCGTGTGTGCTTGATGAGATAGGTCAGCTCATCAGCGATTACCCCCCCCCCCCTACTTGCCAAAATTGACGAATTGGAATGAATGTTCTCTGAATAGAATGTTACATCTCGCAGGGAAGTACTTGAATCTAGGGAAGAGTATAAGTAATAAACACGGCTCCGATGACGATGGGGTACTGGTAACACCAACAAATGCTGCTACTGCTGCTGCTACTACTAAAGGATATCGACAAACACAAAATGCGCCACCGACAGCCCCACAGAAGCCCCCACCTCCTAGACCGTCCTTAGAAAGGCGTCGAAGCAGTCGGGGTGAAGCCTAGCGCAACCCATTAACTTATGATTTATCACGAATAAAAGCATTTGAATGTCATATTATAAATGATGCTTTGATGAGCATTCGTGCTTACTGCATCAGTGAAATATAAATGCGTCGCGAACTCATCTCTAGCTGGTGTCCATTTTTAGACTTGCGAACAGCGAGCAAAAATGTTAGCGAGAACGAAGTATTACATAGCTATCAATTACAAGCGCGCTCCGATGCAAGAGAAGGGTAGTTCAGACACATTTTGGGCGAGCAGCCACAAACTTGGTCTTTAGTGTGTAAAAACTCCCTCAGCGCACTAGCGCATAGGTACGTCTGCGTAGCGTGCAGCAAATGCAGGAACAAATATGTAGCTACATCAATGTGAGACGAATGTTATGAGTTGATTAAATATTTCCATTGTCATCCTAATGTGTTCATGCAATGATACATTTGCGTACATTCAACACATACATAAACCGCTTTGTGCAGATAAATTAGGATAACCATTGAAAAATGCAATTGTTTCATTATATCCGTCTCACATAGATTAGACCAATCTTACATGAACAATGCTCTACAAAATGAACGACACAAGTATGCATTGCGCAAGCATGATACGATTTGTGATGGCACATATAGTGTTATTACGAATAAAGCGCGGCAGCTACAGCCAAGCACGTAGGATACGATTGCTATGTGTATGCAACAGCATGCGACACCTTTGGATGGTGTAGTGTAGATGTGTAGGGGCTATCGTCAGAATGTGTGTTTGTGCATATGTGTGTGTGTGTGTGTGTGTGCAGCTGTATATGCATTTTAACTTTTATTTTCGCAACGATCGTGAGTACTGATTATTTAATTTCATAATAGATGCTACGCATGTGTCTGCAGTACACAAGATGCTGCATGAGACTAAGGATTGAATTTATCTGTTGATGTCCACACCAACACGCCTTCGCTTTCGGCATAGTAATTAGTAACTGCTTCGAAATAATGCTATGCTGTTCCACACCACATACATGCTGTTCCAACTACATACGCCGTTGTAAATGCTAATAGAAGATTGTACGAATCCTGAAAGAACAGAAAATATATTACTCAAGGCAAGTTAATTTAAGTACAATTTTCGTAATGTCTGTGGATTGCAATCAACATATCTAGATGTTAGCAGCCCACCTTAGGAGGGACCACAGCTTCATATTGCCTAAAGATAACTTTTCGGGGTTTCACTCCTAACAGCATTAGAAAGTTCCCAATCGTTTTTTTTATGTGCTATTTATTGGAAAATTTATGTCTGGGGTTCAAGATACTATTTAACAACGTAAGCGACCTGTGGAGTTTTCAACATATTTTATCAAATTTTCAAGCGTCTTCTTTCCATCCTCGAAGACACTGGTAACTTTCCCCTTCTCATACACGGATATAGATGGGTAACCCCTAAAAATACCAATGATTTCGCTTATATCAGGCTACTGTTAACGAATGAAGCATTCGAAAGAAGCTCGCACTTTGTGCAAGCTGAATATATAATATATCAAAGGAACAGATAGAAATAGATGAAGGAGTCGAGAGACCTTATCAGATGCTGCGCCAAGAACTTCTTATTCACTTCTCCATCAACTACATACAAATATAATATGCTTCGCTTGAGCTCAATAACGATAAGGTTATGATCGCAGACCTTTGATAAATTCTATATCATTCCTCGGGAACGAATTTGCGAGCTCTTTGAAAATGGGGAGAGCTTTGGCGCTAAACGGGCACCACGCAGCGTAGATGAACACAACCTGGAGCGATCGACGAAAGAGTGTGTTAGAGATGAAAATGTATCTCCAGCGTCATACTTACCACGTATTTATCCATGTATTCTTTGATTATCTGTGGCGGGTCCGATTCAGTGACATCCATTACTTCTGTGCTGTAGCTAGTGATGGATTCGTTGGTGAATACGCGCTCAAAAGTGCAAACTTCCCCGAACACGTTCTGTACATGCGTTGGCTGTTCCGTGGCGTCGATGTTAGCTTCTCCTTCAACCTGTGAAGACTCTCCAGAGAACTCATAACGTTGATGTGGTTCGACAACACCTATCACCAGAAGCAGCAACCCCAGCTTGGACCACCATTGGTACGTCATCGCCTAGGAGGTCACCATTCTCCTACGAGTGAATGATACGAGAATTATGGTATAGAACTTCGAACTTCGAACTTCGAATTTTGTGCCCGCCTGCTATTAATAGTACCCCCTGTATTTCTGACGGTACCGTATGTTAGGTCATACTAGGTAGTTTTACCGTGCATGGTAGGTTGGGTAGAATTTTCCAGGAAATTCACCCCGTACAAGCTATGGCTTGACATGCTTCCTTCAGTTCCGAAGAGAAATCTCTTGCAAAGACAATAAAAACGCTTTGACACACCATAAATATGAGAAATGTGTCATCATCAAAAGACGAACATTCAGACTATCTCCTCTTCAATGTGCATTTTTGGGGCAAAAATCCTTCTTTGGTTCTTGGGTACTTTCGTGAACGACTAGCAGAACAGTTGAAATTAGATAAACTAATGGGAAGAAACATTGGCGCATGAAAATTGCAGATAGCCTTAATATTGTGGTATCCACATTTCCTAAAAGCACGTCCTTACAAGAAAGTGCATTGAAAGACATGGAATTCTTGATGGCGCAAGTTCGAATTCGAAAGAAATTCTCATCGATTGACGGACTGACGACATGCCTGTACGAACATTTGAGAAAGAACCTTCTGGTGGTCGACTCCCGCATGTAGGAAACCAAAGGAATTTCGGAAAAAAAATGCATGCTATTTTTTCAAACACATATTCGCTGTTCGCATCCTAGTTACAGATATCTGTTGCTTCATTCATTCGCGTTATACTGGTACGACAATAGCACAATTGTAATTTGCTATATATTGCGTCCTTTTTTGTGATTCGGATGGATCTGTCTGCAACCGGCTAAGATGATAGTGTCCATAGGAAAACGAGCTTCCTCGGAGAACGAAAGGCGTCAGCCGACCACAATCACTCCTTTAGTGCATAACCCACTCCGAGATGAACACAAGCAAACACACCAGGCACGCGCCTCATCACCAAGCGCCGCAGATCGATCACAAACCAGAGAGCACAATGCACAAAAGGCCCGGCAGGCGAAGCATGCCCACTCTAAAGCTACACTTCATCGAAGACATGAGCAGTGATTCGCTAACTTCAGGAACTGCTGTCCCTAGAAAGGAGTTGAACCTCTCCTCAACAGGAGATTGTAGTGACTTACAAACGATGAAAAATAGTAATCATAAGTTGAGCAAGCCTGGGGAAAAAAATATTTCTCGAAAAAGGATAAGCAGGAGTGTCACTGACCGAGCAAATGGGATGCGTCCGAGTATCAGAATGATCGACGTTGTTAGAAACTCTTCATGGACGTTAAAAAATGGAACTTTCAAAGGCGGCGGAGTCGAAATAAGCCCTTCTTTCCTCGACCATGGAACTGGCCAGATGGTCTCAGGACGTGATATTGTCCGATTGTGGGATCTCGGAAAGGGCCAGAACCGTGCAGTTTGGGCAGGTATTCATCTGCCTACGTTTCAGCTTGTGGCCATCAAGACAGCAGATTTAGAGTTGACATCCCCTCGTCATCAATTCACAAATGAGTTAAGAATCCTATCCGTACTCAAGCACAAAAATGTCATCCGGTTGCATGGGGCTCACATTGCTGGAGGAATGATGAGTGCTATCCTGGAGTTAATGAATGGCGGTTCCTTGGAACAGTTTTCCAAGCGCCACGGAGCAATGGATGAGACCCAACTAGCCTCTGTAGCTAAGTATTCGCTTCGAGGAATTGCGTACATGCACAAGAGATTAGTCGTTCATGGAGATATCAAACCAGCTAATATTCTGATGAACAACGACACGATTAAAATCACAGATTTCGGAATTGCGAGAGCTGTTCCCGGTCCAGGCAAAAGCATAAAGTCTGAAAGTGGTACAATTTTATATATGTCTCCCGAGCAGCATCTGTGGAAGCAAATGAGCTCAGCCTCGGATATCTGGTCTTTTGGGCTGACTATTCTAAGCCTTGCTACAGGCAAGCCGCCGTATGAAGCAAAGGATTATTGGGAAATGCTTGACCAGATCACCGAACATGACGGTCCATCTATCCCAGAAAATATGAGCAATGATTTCAAAGATTTCCTGGGTAAATGCCTAAGGAAGAATCCGAGCGAGAGAGCAACAGCTGCAGAGCTGCTGGAACACCCTTTTCTGAGTAAAGCGCAACATCAGAGTATTTCAACGATGGCCGCTAAGAACAGAGATTCCACTGTCATTGAAACAGCTTTGACAAGACTCCATACTGGTATAGCAAATAAAAACGGTCATTCGTTCAAGAAATATTCAGATTCAGATTCAATAAAGGAGAATGATCAGAAAATTCGAAGAAAATCAGCGACTGAAAGCATGGAAGCTTTCATGCAGGCCTTAAGTGACACACTTACGGCCGCCCTAAGGAAGGTGAAATTAACAAAGGACCTTGACTTGTCAAGTATCAAAAGAGTTGAGGACGTAAGTGAAGAGCATCTACGACGACTCATTGTCGACCAGATGGGGTTTGTCTGGGAAAAGCGATTCGTCGAAATCTGGAACAATCAGACGAAAAGTGACAGCGAAGACGACAGTTTTGCGTTCCCATGTGATGACATTCCGAGTAGAACAAGCAGCGAGAATAGCAGCTGTAGCTGCAGCAGGAATAGTATCCATTGCAGCGATGAACAGAAAACAATTGAAACTGAAGAGGAGGGAACGAATGCGTCCTTCATCTGTAGAATTTTGAGATGCTTTGGTATTGGGAGCAAGTAGTTGGAGGAGATATTGTTGTGAGGCTACATGTAGTAGGGTGTGGCCCCCGATATCACCATACTTTACTCTGCGCTTCTTGAAGCGCGTTATTACCATACGAGCCACTTTAATTCTACAATCTCATTCACTTCAATTCGAAAATCAAATAACCTAATGATTTATGATTATAATTTTAATACGGACAAGGATAGTAGTAGCAACCCGCCCCTGGTTCAATAGATGTAGCCAGACGAGTGTGGGTAATGTAAAGAGGCAACATTTGTAAGCAGATAAAACATGAAATTGTTTGTGAAGCAACATATCTTAAAACTTTAAGACTAGCAATGAGGTAAACAAATTCTATGAACTAGCAAGAGTATGTACATTTTACATGTGCAATGCATGAGCGATATATAGCATCTGGCAAATGATGCAACTGTAGCTAGCGCGCAGTGTGAACAATGTGTGTCTAGATGCTTTTGCACTGATGATAGCGTTCATCACATGCAGAGACACTGAATGTCCAAATCATAACAGCGTGCAGTTTTATAAAGCGGGAGCGAGGTTGTGTCAACATCATCGGCGAGGATCTTTCAGTTACTGCCTAGTGTGCCTTCACCAGAGGATTCGTGCTTGCGCTAATTGACTCCATCACCTTTCCCAAAATTGATCGATGCGTGTGCATGCATGCTAGCATGCGCGCTGTCTAGCTATATGTCTCTATCTAGCTGTGCTCCCGCTGGCGCTACGTGCGACGTACGTCGCTGCAGATCTTCAGTATCGTACGCATCCGTCGTCTCCGTCTCAGGTGTCTTTGTGTCGTCTCTACACATTGTTACACGTGAGACGGATGTAATGAATTGATTAAATCTTTCCAATGGTCATTCTGATGTAGCTCTCTCTCTCTACATATGTGCACCGTCTGGAAAGATTTGATCAATTCATTAGCTCCGTCTCATATGTGCACATTCCCCTTTATCAACAATACAACATGGCATCGCGTGCATGTGCATTTTCTAGATTTTGTGACGTGTTCTATGCAAATTTTCCGTCGCTGCTGCTTACAGTTGCGTTCAGCATAATTTTGTTGTGGTTGCGCGTGCACGTGCATACATGACAGAGCAAATGACGCAAAATTGTTATTCCACAGATCGCCAATGGCTACATCACGAACACACACACTATGTCTTAAGTTAACGTATGCCTACGTAAGCAAACATGGTAATATGATCGCTGATGATTTGGTGGTGTCACTTGGTCGCTGGTAATTAAAGGGGTTCACATTAAAAAATACATCATAATTCTGGACGTATGTTAAGCCTGTAACCATATCACCAGGTCATGCGATGGCGCAACCAAAAGTATTGTCATCAGGGTTTCCAGCAAACTATCAATGAAACATTGAGGCAAAATTCTTTCGTATCTTGTGTTCCCAAAAATATTATCCCAGATGCGAAGAGAGATTGATGTCTTCCCCATCTCATCGCAGCATCATTTTCTCATCATCCTTCTGATCCATCCTGAGAACCTTTCGAGCCAGTTTCAGGACGGTCTCATCCGATGGATAGGGGGCACTAATCGTGCCGATGTCGCCGCCTTCTTTCTGATATGCGCTGAGCGGCATGCCGCACTCCGTGACATTGCCGGTAGGAGACCAGACAGTGTTGCCTCCAACGATAGTTTCGCCTACCTGCCCCTTGCACGCCTGCTTGTTGCCGTAGTTCCCATCCGATGCCATGTAGAGGTAGTTGTCGTAGTAACTAGAAGGATGAATAATATCGTGGGGAAGGTGATATAGTAGTAGTAAACACATGGAGAATATTAGAGAGAGCAAGAAGTAGCAGTAGGCGGCTGAGGTGTATCAGTAGCACACATTACACACACACACACACACACACACACACACACACACAGACGAGCACATAGCAAGAACACAGGAAGATCGAGGTAAGATTCCTCCTCCTCCTCCTTCTCCTCCTCCTCCTCGTTCTCACCCTATAGCATGTCCATCGATCTGTCCGCTATTTTGGTAGCCACTGGAGTAGAAGAGATCGAGATTGTCGTGATGGTAGTTAGAATGCCCTCCGAAGTCGGATTTGAGAGAGTACCCGCCGAAGGCAGTTCCGAAGGCCGCATTGATGAGGACGTTGTCGTGCGTATCATAGTAGCATGATCCTGGTGGTGAAGATTGGATAATAATGACAACACATATCATCGTCGCACCGCAGCACGTACGCAATGGTCTCTGGGCTATGATAAACTACATTCAGTCTGTGTGTGCTGTTCGCATTGTTCGTGTATGTCTGATCACCATCATCGTTGTCGATTGCCATTGAGCTGTGGTAGTTGGCGAGGATCCAGTTGAAAGAGATTGTATCGTTCCTCTTCATCACAGTGCCAGCACCATCAGCACCATCCTCGCCATCTTCATCGCCGTCGTAGACGTACACCTGCCTGTCCCATGAGTTGAATGGTCCTGAGAGGGGAGGGAGGACAGAGCGAGAGAGAGATAGGAAAAAGAAGAAGGGGAAGATGAATTGTCACACGAATACTAAGCAATTCCACCACCACCACCACCACCAACGACCACAAGAACAACAACAATAGCATGACGACAGCAAGTTAGACAAAGCACGCATTCAGGGAGGTTTGCACGAGGCACACCATGGTCCGAAGACTCCCGACAGAAGTTGAAGATGACGTTTTTAGTGACCGCGTTGCCGCCGCCCAGCCCGTCATTGAAGTTAATCCCTGCACGGGGACCATTAAAGGCGATATTTCCCTCGATGACGTTGCCAAATGACTGGGCTTGGAAGTAAAACGAGTTTTGCTTTGTCCACAGCCCAACCTCATGTACAAGATTCTGCACAACGCGTGTACCGCGGGGCTGCAACCCGTTCCTTGCATCGTAGCCCATACCTGTCATATTATCATCGATATTTGTGTGTGGCGTTTTCTTCTTGTGCGCATTATGCGTATGCTCATGATCGTCACCATGGTTTAGTCTAGTATGGCGAGGAAATAATTAGGGAACAAAGAAGAGTGAGGAAAAGGAGTATCATGAGAAGAGGACGACGAAATAGAGACGGCAGCACATAGAGCCACTCCCCATCATCCCCCCCCCCTCTCACTATTATTTACCTGGTACTGGCGAGCCGCTGGTGAAACCCCATTGCAGAATCGCTGTCTCCCCGATAGAAACCATCTCATTCTTGCTGACCACCTGCGTGTGTGCAGCAGCATGTTGCTCATATGCATGTAGTAATAATATCTATTGCATCATCATCATCATCATCATCATCACCATTGGTAGTAGTAGTAGGAATAGGAGGAGGGGGGGGAGGAGAAGGAGGGCCCACCGCTCCACGTGTGTAGCCGGAAAAGAAAACGCCGTTGCCGTCAATGCTGGTCAGTAAATTGCCCTCCAACACAACGTTCTCCGTGTTCTCGAAGAATAGCGCAGCCATACGCGAGACCGCCCAATCACCACCGGAGGGTGTGCCATGAGGCATCATGAAGTGAGGCGCAGTGTCGCGGAAGGTTATTCCTAGCATCGATACGTTCCTCACGGGTTTGGATTTCGAGGTGCCTGTGGCATTGATTAGGATCGGAGTCTGCGTCGCTACTACAGCAGATGATGATGATGATGATGATGATGATGATGAAGACGCAGCAGTGTCGTTGCGCCATAGGTAAAGCAGGCTTGTCGTGGGGTCGAAGTAGAATTCTCCAGGAGAATCCAGCTCATCAAGAAGGTTCTCGATCATCCACTCCTAATGGTGTATGTATACATATTTAGCGGTATATATATAATATCATATGCGGGATCCACGTTATTAACTCTGATTTATATTCATTAGAGAGAACAAGCATGGCTTTGACAGTGTTTGACAGTGTTTACATAATTGCGATGACCATGATGACTACGACGATGATGCGTACAAATTCACTAGAGTATCACTTTCTGACCTCTCTCTCTCTCTCTCTCTCTCTCTCTCTCTCTTTCTGTCACACCTGGCCCTTGTCGCCACCGCGAGATCCTTGATTCCCGCCATTCTCCAGGGAAAACTCAAAGGTTGCAGTGTTAGCAGCCTGAGTATAGAAACAAGGGCAATATGAACATCCTGCTGCTCTACATCTGGAAAATAGAACACGGGCAGCAGCCGTGACGAGGGAGACGCTGAGTGATTACCTTGTCGTGGTGGAACTTCGCAACTTCAAATGCCCAGCTGAACCACCGTCCAAACCGCCACGAGTGTACAATGGCACTACTCGAATGACCGTTCTCGTAGTGCTTGTAGCTAGAAAGATGCGCCAGCCCCTCATCTGATCCTGACACCGTCATACCCACGGGTGCCGAGTAGGGGCCTGGGCCACCGCCTTGAGTGTTGTTCGCGCACCAGTAGGCGGCCTTGGGCGTGAATCTTTGTGCGCATGGCCCACCAACGCCAAGCTTGTAGGTCTGGAAGAAATCCTGGACTGTATCGTTCCTGAGAGGTTGGGGGGGGTTGAAGGTGTAGTCGGGGTTTTTCCCCATCGGTTGAGGAGTCCAACTATCAGCTAGGATCTGCATGGATTCCAGCTGCTCCACGCTCTTTGCGTTTGGGTAACGCGCCCGAATGGCCCGCTTTCCTCCTACCCTCAAACCTGATAGCGGCATGTGCTATGTTATTCAAACCTATTCGTTCGCTGTGGGATAAATATATATATATATATATATATATATATACAGGTTTTTATACGTTTTTAATGGATGTGATTGAGTGCTTGCGTGCGTAAATTGGAGAAGCATCCACGATGGCCAATATCCAAGGTCACCGCTATGAGTATGACTACCTTGTAGTGTTTCGGGATTAAAGCCGAGACCAGTCAGATTCGCAACGAAAAGGTTCTGTGCGACGCCCGGCAAGTAGCCGTAGTTCTTAATACAGATGTACGAGTTGTTTACCTTTTTCCCTGGAGGGGAGTAGAACACCGCACTTTTGAAAGAAATAACAGCTACTTTGCCTTTCGGCTCCTTTGAGGAGGAGTTGTAAGCAAAGCCAGCGCACTCAGGGATGCGGGTGCAAATGGTAGTGGCTTCTTCCAGTGTGTACATTCCACCATCCGCCACGTCGAACCCATCTGCCAGTACCCCAACTCTATACTCGTAAGGGAGGCGAGGTGGAGCTTCTGTCGGCTTCCACTCCACATTAGTCACGGGTATGGAGCCAGAAACTTCGACTTGTTCTCCCGGATATGCCTGCAGAGTCACGAAGCTGTCCTTTGCACTCATCTTTATGGCCTCGCGTAAATGGAACGTGCCCTTTCGCAGCACGATAGTCGCGATTTCTTCGGTTCCTAAGCTGCTCTTTTCCCAGCGAGCTTCTCTGACAGCTGCAAGAGCGCGCTGAATTGTGAGGAAGGGATCCTTCTCCGAGCCGTCGCCACTGTCGTCCGAGCCATCAATCGGGTCTGCATAGATAGAGAAACTATTCTTCGACGGCAATGGGGCAAAAACTACACGATGCCTCGCTTCTGAACTATCGTCATTGGCCAGGTTTCCTGTTGAAACACATAAGATTTTTATTAAGATCAACAAATGGCCTGATGAGACCCGTAGGTTCACAATTTAAAATACGAAATTTATTAGAGTCAAGAAATAATTATCACTGGGTTTGATTGAGCAGTTCTGAGCTTCCGGCGATCCGTTAAGCGCGTCAGCAATTTCTTGAAAGACTTGGTTCGGGCGGAATGGTTGAAGCATCTGCGCATATTCGAGACCGATGGCTCTCAACGGGCAGTTCAGCGATTCGCTATCCGCCCAGAGCAGTGTTGGAAGGGTGGCAAGAAGTAGAAATCGCATTAGACTTCTACTTTTTGCGCAGCTTGTTTGAGAGTGTAGGGTTATAAAGATGGAGACACCCTCCCTTGTGGATCAAACAGCAATATTGAGATATCCTACTATGAAATGTGTAAGAAGTATGGCAATTTATTTATGACGACAATTCTATTATCATGTCTCACATGATATTTCTCCTTTCTTGCGCGACTCATTGCGAATTAGCAAAGAAAGGTCGATCTTGGTTCCATGTTGGTCGATGACATTCGTAGGTTGTAAGTATGACCTGTATTATACAAATACGACAAGGATAGTATTGGCATGTATTAAAAAATACAAATCCTCTTGCGTCATGATCTGAATCGCGAGTTCCGCAATCGGTTTTTACACCTTGGCCTGCGATGCAACAAAAACACAGTCAAATTTCTAATGTTTGGTACCATCGATGCATGTTTTATCGCTAAAAAAGGCAATATTGTTTTAACTCGATCCCAGTAGTAAAATCTGAATTTGTGGCAAATGGGGGACCAAGAGCCGGCACCGCGGAGTGCGGATAATGATGCTAAGTTCGGAAGGGAAGGGAGCGCTCTCTCGCACCCCGACGAAGACGCGGGTAGAGGCAATGATTACGAACGCGATGGTAGAGACGAGCATAATGGACGCGAAGAAAGAGGAGAGGGCAATGGACCCCGTGATGGTGAACACCGTGAAGATGATAGAAACCAACGAGGAACGGGTGACCATCGTGGCACTCCAGGTCGCCTCATCAAATTTTCAAACCAAATCGCACGTAATATTTTATGCATCTCTTTATTAATACGAAATATTCAGATGATCAACAATCGAATACTCGGGAAAGAGACCCTCCTGTAGGGGAAGGAGTCAGAACAACGTACGACGAAGCTCCAAAGATATTTGTTGGGGGACTCACCGCTGATACGACAAATGAGATGGTCTCATTAGACGAGCTAATGATTGATGTTGTCTTCAAGTAATCACAGCTTGTTATTCTTCTTCTTCTTTTCTCTGTTGTCTACAGCTTCTGGAGGCATACTCCAAGTTCGGGGAGATTACAGACTATTTTGTCCTGAGACACAGGTCAACGGGATTATCACGCGGCTTTGGATTCGTCACGTTCAAAGATGTTGCAGCTATGGAAAGTGCACTGAAGTCTGAGGTGAGAATTAGAAGATAGAGACCAACACCCGAGCATTGACCCCAACTCTATTAGGTCGAGATTGACGGTAGGAAGGTGGAAAATAGAAAAGCTGAAAAGCAAGGATTCCGAAATCGTGGTAATTATTCACGGGGTGCAGAAACTCAGGTTAGCAACACATTAGATTCCTCCTGTATCCAATACTCTAGCTGATCCCTCTATCATTCAGAATAACGGGTTCAAAATATTTGTCGGAGGCCTCACACCGGACACAACCGATGAGGAATTTGCAGAGTAATCCGAAGAAAAAATGATCTCTTCCTGCGACTTCTTACAAAGTAATAACATTGATACCATCCGTTCACAGCCACTTCAAGAAGTACGGCGATATCGAAAGTGCGAACATAATGAGATATTCTGACGGAGGTTCGCGGAAATTTGGCTTCGTCAAATTCAGTAAGAAGACGATGACAACTAAAAGTGATCGATGCAACAGAGCCTGAGCTATTATTGTTTTGCAGAGGATGAAGCTGGATATTCGAGTGCCTTGCGAGCAAATGATCACTCCATCAATAGGAAGCAGGCAAGTCTCCACAATGATTATACTTTCGTAAACACTGGCTATATGCGTTGCTGAAGCCACAGTAAAAATTTCATCTACAATTGACCATACTCATAATGTAGATATCTGTCTCCCTCCCTTCCCTCCCCAGATTGAATGCAAGCCCGCAATTGCGCAGTCTAACATGCCACGTGGATCACACCCACGTCACGGTAGTTAATTCTAGGCGTTCTAGACGATAGAAAAATAAACTTATCAAGGAGAATAATAATGATAATAATAATAATAAGTCGGAAATCCAATTGGAGATTAGTTATTATGTGCAACGAACTTGATAGTCACCTACGCTCTGAGCACACCTCAGTCTAGAGTTTGTAGTGCACGCAGTCGACTCAGTTGCATGTAATAGCTATCGGTTGTTGTTGGACCGCCGAGTTATTTAAGATTCCACAGCTGTATTACCCTGCACATTGTTAATTTCCCATCATCATATGGTGGCAGACATAGAAGATCGAAATAGAGAACACATAGTAGTAGTAATAGTAGTATTTCCACTATGGATCAGAATAATGAGCGACTAAAACAAGTATTATTAGAATATACCAAGCCCTTAATTTGAAAAATAAATGCACTCTGTGAGAATAGTCACTTGTCGCTGTCCCTTCCCTAAATTGTCGTCACCACTACTTGCTAAGACTAAAAAACTCTACTAAAAAAGACCATTTTCACGCCCATTATGCGTGGCTTCTACTATTATTGCGTTGGTGTAGGTGGTAATCGCCCTTCTTTTAGAAGAGGGGATGATAGGGGCAGCAGTAGGTATGGAGGAGATGGAGGAGGATATTATCGTGGTGGTGGTGGAGACGGCTACTACGGGGGAGGCGGGGATCGCTACGGTGGTGGATATTATGGTGACCGAGGTGGGGGTGGAGGTGGTGGCTACTATGATCGAGGCGGCTACGACGATCGCAGAGGGGGGGGAGGCTATGGCAGTGGGGGAGGAGGAGATTATTATGGCGACCGTGGCGGCGGTGGCTACGACCGTGGTGGGTACGGAAGCAGAGGAGGCGGTGGGAGGGGATATGACCGTGGAGGAGGAGGGGGATATAGCCGCGGAGGAGGAGGAGGAGGAGGAGGGTATGACCGTGGTGGTGGTGGTGGTGGTTACGGATACTCTTCGGGTACCTACGGTGGCGGTGGCTATAGGGGAGGAGGAGGAGGAGGAGGAGGAGGTAGAGATGGTGGTGGCTACGACGATGGCTATTATGAAGGAGGGGGAGGAAGAGGAGGAGATCGTGGCGACAGCTATGGTGGTGGCGGTGGTGGCTACCGATCGTCCAGCAGAGGAGAATACGGTGGCGGTGCGAGAGACGACTATGGCTATAGTAGCTATGGAAGAGACGACTACGGAGACAGCCGATACGGTGTGATGAGCTCATTTATGCATCACTGAAGCGGCATGTGTATCAACTATTCGATGCATGAAACTAAAAATGATTGCTAACGTTCGTTTCAGGTGACTATGGTGGCGACAGAAGTTATGATAAGAGAGGAGGGAACGGATACGGAAATGCTGGAGGAGGAGGGGACACCTATGAACAAGAGTACAAGAAGGGCCGTAGCGATTCCTACCGTAGTCGGGGAGGTGATCGCGGCGGCGGAGGAAAAGATTACAGGGACAGTGAAAAGGGTGCAGAGCAAAGCTCGTCCCGCTACCGTTCACAAGACACTAGAGGAGGAGGAAGAGGAGGAGGAAGAGGAGGAGGAGGAGGCGGCTATGGACCTGTCCGAGTCAATAGAGCCAGGGGTAAAAAGGATATTATTCTATCCACTTTTGAACGAATCTGATCTTTACTTTCATTCAGATAATCGCGATGGCTATCGACCGTACGACCGAAACTGAAGAAAATCTACCAACTGTGCTTTGCATGTGAGAGGTGTTGTACACGATTAAGTACCTAATTAATTGATCTCCATCACATTAAGTACGTGCGCATGCTGTCCATGCGAGCTATCGATGCATTTCCACAGCAGCAACATCTGCTAGGCAACAGGCAGCAAGCAAGACGACGCTAGCTAGCTAGATGTCACAAGATGCATGGCAGATAATAGACACAGCAATGTGATGCATACATTATGTGCACAACATGTTGCATGTCTGTCATGTCTAGCGTGCACCGTGCACCGTGTCTAGCGTGTGCTCACAGTGCCGTGCACACGCATGATCTCACAAATGTGCACAGTCAGAGAAGAGCTGCACACATCGCGCCGTGCACAACACATCATCGCTGTGTCCATCACAGACACGGCACACGGTGCACAACAACAGGAGCAGCACGTGGTGCACTGCTAGACCAGTCTGTCTAGCTGTGCATCTGGCTAGCTAGCTAGCTGTGTGAACAGCTAGCTTGCTAGCTAGCAGTGTGTCAGCATGACCAGATGAGCACGATGCCACATTAGCACAACTAGTTGTCGCCGCCCGCCGGCCCGTCCATTCGCAATGATGACTAGATGATCGATGCAAGATGACACCGTGCAAGCACGTGCACACACACACGTGCGAGATTCTGATGTGCGTGTTCATCTTCCTGATGAATTCCAGACCAACGTGCACATCTTCCTGTTGTGACTTTTTTTTAATGCCAAATCAAGCCGATTTTCTCTAGCCGACAGGGTTGGAACGATGCCGTATTCTCGCGCAAAGGAACAATTCGGCATGGTTTACCTCTGCCATCGTGCTCGCAAGAATTGTTACGATATTTCTCCCTTATTAGATACCCATAGAATAGCAACCCTAAACTCTCGACGCTGCAGATTCTTCTCGTTTTAGCTATATTTTGTGTGATCTGGTATCGATATAACATCCTATATATTCTGTCCCGCTACGGAGTAGATAAGTGCACTATCCTTGCAGGCCCTTGCAAGCGACGGGACGTGATCGATGGGGGACCACAATGGCCAGCGAAGCCGGTCGGGCTCCTCAGGCCCTTCCCACCTTACTGTCGCTTCCGCCTGGAAACTCTACCAATCCAACCCTAACGCTCTCGCATTCTCGTTGAACTGGGTCCTCGAGAGTATTTTAGCGAAGAAAAAGAAGGGCTCCTCCAAGCGAACACCGCCACGGACATGTCCAGCCCATTGGGCACTTCTCAGGGCACTTCTTGACCAGATAGCCGGGGAGGAAGAACATAATGGTGTTATGTACTAAATTGTGCGGGGTGCTCCCTCCCCCACCCTCCCCCCTCCCCCCCCCCCTCTCTCTCTCTCTCTCTCTCTCTCTCTCTCTCTCCATCCTTTCCGATTTTTAAACATATTTTGTGATTTCTCACTCCTCTGCTTTATCACGGGATCCTTTCAGGCGGTCACTCTACAGTGGGTATAGTGAGTATCAAGCCGGCGTTTCTCAATGCATTTATTGATGCTCTCAAGGCCTTCACCTCAGGGGGGATACAGGGGGGGCAGGAAGCTAAGGAGGAATCTACCATTTTCTACGACAGTCTCGCTGACCTCCCAGAGTCCCTTCCCCGGCCATCTTCACCTCTCCTTATACTCTCCGACGTATACCTGCTACTCTTAAAACTATTTGGAGAAAATTTCAAGCCACCCCTCGATGTAATGGCTGGTTTCGCCCTCCACGTTGCTCAGTTATTCAGTGGTCAAAAGGCGACTGTTCGAGAAGCCCTAGCACCAATGATGCGAGAAGTTATGCGTCACTATTATTGGACTCAACGATCATCACCAAAGCCAAGGTAGAAGCGATAATAGAGGAGTAGATGAGAGAATTCATTGAGATGCTTTTTTATTCTTGTACAATACTTTTCTAGGAAAGCGTTCGAATTGATGTGTAAGAAGCTTCTTGGCCCACTGCTTGAGGCCAAAATGGTAGTAAGATCTAGCAAGGGAATCTAAATAATGAGAATCTTACAGATGTTACTGTTTTTGTTCATCCCGCATTTCACTGTTAATATTCGAATCTCCTTGCAAATAAACTGCAGGTTGCTGATCAAGGCGAATCTGACGAACGCCGGGCAATTTCTGGGATCATAAGCAGGTCTGAGCTTTCCTACAACTATATTACATGGTGGAAAATTTGCAATTAATCTTACTTTGAGCTATAAACTTATTCTTTCATCTTACTGTGTCATCATCAACACACTTATGTTTGTCTGTCTGTTGTGCTGTGTGTCTGTATCTGGGCGTGTGTGTACACTCTAATCGATGCTGCATTCATCGAAAAGTGTGATCTGCAATGCTTTATTCCACCCCTCGCACCTGAATCCTATCGCGTCTGCTGTGGAGCACCTCATCCCGCCCGCGCTGCACGACGCTCTTCAAGCAATTACAGGACCCAGGAACAAGCGACGTGGCGGCAGTAAGCATCCAGACACCTCCAAGCGTCGAAAGCGAAATTCTGGAGAACCATCAGCATCGTCAGTAGCTACTACAGCAGCAAAGCCCTCTTCTTCTTCAACTACTTCTCCATCCAGGAAGGTTCGGAGCTTGGTAAGTTACTGCAGGATTTTATTCGAAGCGTTGGGAAAGAAGAATTCTAGGCTTGGCAGCCCCTCCTCTTCTCCCTCCTACTCCTCATCCTCCTCTGTAGCGGCGATGATAGCGGGAGTTCCCATGATTCTTGAAGGGTATTTAAGGGCATGCCGCCGACAACAGCGCTCCTGGAAAGATACGAAGCAGGTTAATCATGTGTTTTACTCTTCTTCTGCTGCCGTCGATACATAGTGATGATAATGTAGTAGTAGTATGATGGTAGTAGATCTTAGAATATAGCAGCTGCCACTACATATGTGTGCTGATTTTTAGAAAAGTTTTGGATAGCGCTTCATTAGAGAACGCACGTGTTTATATTAACATATAGAATAAATATAATAATAAATACTATTTCACTTATCCGAAAGGCTTGGGAAGTGATGATGAAGAGTCTTGCCTCGTCCTCGAGCGGTGGTAGTAGAAGCGACTACAACAACAACAACAACAACAACTCAGTTGACATTGGATTTGGAGATGAGGGATTCGAACAATTGTTGGGGGTTGGGCAAGAGACCATCGGGTTGAAATCCGAGGAGAGATACGCAGCTCTCGACGTGGACAAAGACGTCGTAGCTTTCAACGAAGAGAATGAATTCGGGGGGGTGAGTAGAGCGGGCCGCTCAGGCGAGCATGCAGCTTCAAAGGGAAGGGGTAGCGACAGCAAGCGAGTGACGACCATACAGGAGATGAAGAAGAAGGAACGACGAGAAAGGTGCGAGAACTTAGAGAGAGAGAGAGAGAGAGAGAGAGAGAGAGAGAGAAATTTTATGACGACGCTCCACATATCCTGCTTCCTCCCTCCCTATCTTCCAGATACGAGACAGCGGTGGAGTTTGCTATGTTCACCCGACTTAAGGACATCATCATTGAAACGGTTTCCTCGTCAAAACAAAAAAAAGAAGAAGAAGAGAGAGAAAGAGGTATAGGGAGAGGGGGGGGGGTAAGACGCTCCATTTATAGTATATTGTTAGTTGTCCTCCCTCATCCTATCATTAACCCTGAGGCATGTGTAATCAGGGCAATAGCTTTGATAAAGAGGAAGCAGGGACTAATGATGGAGAGGAGAAGGGGAGGAAAGCTGCAGTGGCGATGAATGCCTTGGCTGACCTGTGTGTACCACAGCGATTTCACAACTAAAAATGAATCTACATCGTAAAATGACCATGTCGAAAATATTACTTCTATGCTTCCGATTTTTTCGTCTTTGAGAAATATCAGTGAGGGTAGAGATTTTTGGGAACTAGTGACCAACTTTGCTTGCAAGACGTCCACCCGAATCATGGTTATGATGTCAATGTATCTTCTTTGTTGGTTGGTAGTTACGATGTGGCGGATCGTTATGCTGTGTATCATCCGGCTAAAGACAATCGCAATGGCAAAATCGTAATAGGCACAGAAAAATAAAATCGATACGTTTTTCCTCTGCAACAACAGCAAATGATTCTCTCTGTCCTTCTCATTTCTCGCCACTTTCTGCATGATTTCTTCCTACTTTTCAAAGTGAGATCATATGCAGTAAAACATACATCTGAACGTAGATGTGTCATAGTTGTGCGCTTCAATAACACGTGTGTGTGTGTGTGTGTGTGTGTGTGTGTGTGCTGCGAATATCAAACCTTCTTTGCCTACGATTAGATGTATTCGTCGTTCCAGTCACACGCGGACAGCCTCCTCTCTTCTTCTTCCTCCTCTTCCTCCATCTCTTCCCTATCATCTTGCTACCCTGAGCTGCAACTTCCAGCCATATGCCGTATCATAGCGCGATTCGCCGAGATGAACTGGGAAATAATCGACCCACTTCTGCCCAAAATATGGCCTCTCACGTGGAATTCATTCCTCTCTGCTGCTGCTACAACTACTGCAGATGAAGGAACTTCGAACAGAGGCGATGAGGAGGAGGATAATACTGTAGTGAGTAGTGGTGGCGTTGGCTGTGTTGGTAGTGATGCGGTAGGGGAAATGGTTCGTGTCCTTGTGGGTGTTTCAGGGCGGTTGCGTCAGCTCCCACACCTGCTCTCTTCCGTCCTCAAAGCCGCCTACGAGTTCAAGGCCAGACACAAGGACGACGACGGCGACGATCTAGGAGGAGGAGGGGGGGAGGGGGAAGAAGAAGGGGAAGCAGCACTAGTTGCGGCGGTGCTCAACCGTCCTTTCAGAGATGCTATGGCTGCCAAGCTGCAGGCCCTTCCACCAATGCAGGTTGGGTGTTGTCGTCACGTGGTGATTGTTTTGTTAGCTATATGAGGGTTGGGAATATGGGGCAGAGGGGGGGGTGGTCGGAGAAGATGTGCACAACTGCGCGCACTGAATCATTCCATGCGGTTACGAACGAACGAATGAATCAATAAATGTATGCACCCGTAGGCCGCGAGCGTTTGGCAGGTCCTCACAAAGAGCGGCGTCTCCCTAGGAGGAGGAGGAGGAGGAGGAGGAGGAGGAGGAGGAGGAGGCGCGAATAGCCCTCAAGAGAAGGAAGGCGACCATGAGCGTTCTCAGTGGGAGTTGGCACATGTTGCTGTGTGCTGTGAGATTACAGCACTTGTGGTTGACAACACCATCCTGAATCAGCAAAACGCATTCGCACTCACAAAGGTGGTAGCAGCACCACCAGTAGTAGTAGTTGTAGTAGTAGTAGTAGTAGTAGTAGTAGTAGTGGTCGTAGTGGGCTTGTTTCTCATCGAGGGAGAAGGAAGGAAGGGAGGGAGGGAGGGGAAAAGGAGGAAATAGGATTTGAAATAAGTTGCTGTAGTGATTCACTTGATTCCTCTCTTCTTCTTCTCCTCCTCCTCCTCCTCCCTTTCCCCCCCAGCTTTCTTCCTCTTCACTATGATCTCTCCCTTAATTCCTTTGCCGCGAAATGCATTCAGCTCAACGCCTTTCTCTCCACCTCTCCTCTCCTGTTGTCCCCCCGTTCTTTTTCTCTCCCTTCTCCTTCCTCTTTTCATCTCTCTCTCTCTCTCTCTCTATCTCTCTCTCTCATCTCTCAGGGGATTAGCTCGTTGTACAGGGTGGTGTTGTCCCCGAGTCTGCGTTACGCCCTCGGTGCTTTGGACCAGGAGGGAAAGGGGGGTGAGGAGGAGGCTAGGGAGGAGGATGATATGGACAAGAAGAAGAAAAAGAAAAAGACGAGGAAGAAGAAAGAAAGTAGGAATGGAGCCATCATGATGTCGCCGGGAGTGAATACATGCTTATCTGGGGTGCTGAGAGCTGTCATCTCCGCCACCGCGTTCTCTGAGGTAGTAGTGTACTACGGCATTTAGCAATTCTGATCACTATTGCCATTGTTGAGTACGGTGGTAGTGGGGATTGATATATATATATATATATATATATATATATATATATATATGTGTGTGTGTGTGTGTGTGTGTGTGTGTGTGTACATAAGTCAATCATTTTGATGGTTGTGGTGTGTGCGAAACTTCAAGGAGAGTCGGAGATCGTAGTTTCATATCTATCATCTTCATCGTTCTGCCTTGCTAATGATGAGTACACGTTACGAATTTCCATGCTGCTACACTGTTTTCCTTGTGAAGTGATAATACGCTATGTTCAGGCGGTGTCGAGATATGCACGAGTGCTGGCATGGCCAAAATCGCCGTTATATCGTGCACAAATCCCGAAACTAGTCACGATTCTCGGCGACCACGATGATATCGTTGCTTCCACACCCGACTCTTCATCTTTCTCTTCTCTCCCAGCAATAACGCCATCATCATCATCATCATCATCGTCACTACCTACTACCGTTCCATCTATCTCCTCGCTCTTCGCGAAGATCGAGGCAAGATCGAGGTCAACGGAGTTGCGACAACTTCTCATTAGATTGGCAGCCATGCGCGTGCAGCAGGCCGCCGCTCACATGCGCCGCATCGCCCATCATCATCATCATCACCATCACGCCACGACGATGGTGTCTGGGACAGGGACAACAGCAGCAGCAGTAGCAGCACCCGAGAATGGTAGTACGGAGATAAAGATGGCTCGGAAGATGAAGGAGGACGGTTTGGATCTTAGACAATCGCTGGAAGTCGTTGCGCTGATGGGTATTATTCTCCCCAGAGAACAGGGAGAGGAGGAGGAGGAGGAGGATTCGAAAGAAGGAGGAGGAAGAAGAAGAGAGCAAGTGACACTCCAGACTGACGACCTGATGTGCCAGCAGCAGCAGCAGCAGCGGAGGATGATAAATGGTCAGTTCGTTCGTTGTCTTGATTGTAATCGTCGTTGTCACCGTCGATGTGTATTTAGCTGTTGTGTAGATGTAGCTGCACTGTACCTACTAGCAGCAGCCACCACCACCACCACCACCGCTCATACTTAACGTCGCCATATTGCCATAATCTGAAACAATGTGCCCCATGTACTGACCGACGTGATCTTAGAAGGGACACCACTGTTACTACCATTTCTTTATTCTGACCCAATATCCCCCACCCCCCCCCTCCTCTTCCTCCCAGGTGAGAGATGGAGAGCCGTAGCATCTGGGTTCCCATTGTTAGTCGACTTCACATCGCAAGCGTGTGTTCATTCGGTAGTCGCTCAGGCTGTGCAGGTGGCAAGTGTCATCAAGGGAGAAGAGGAAGAAGAACAACACAACCAAAACAAGAATCATGGAGGGAAAAAAAGAAGACGAAATCAACCAGAAGGAGGAGGAGGAGTAGGAGATGGTGATGATCTTGTGCGAAAGGGCGTCATGAAACTGGTTGGGCAGAGCTGGTTTTACGAAATTCGAGGAGTGCGCGCGGCTTTCCCGTCAGCGGTAGTAGTAGTAGTAGTAGTAGCAGCAGCAGCAGCAGAAGAAGAAGAAGAGAAAAAAGAAATACTAATTGTAGTAGTAGGCTAGAAACCAAATCGAAGAAAGAGGGGGGGGGGAACGCGCGAGGGAGAGAGGGGAGCAGAGCGAGGTGAGGAGAGAAAAGATACCATGAAACCTGCAAACCTTTTCTACTGCTGTGAGAAATCACTCGCACCCGCCGACATTCCTTGCATCAATGCTAGCAAATTTCCGTCTCTCTCTCTCTCTCTCTCTCTCTCTCTCTCTTTCTCAACTTCTCTCATATATACACCCACATTTGCTACTATTCACTTTAATTTGTTCGAAAACATCATCTGAATCCTATACGACGATGATGCTCTCTTCTTCTTCTTCTTCTTCTTCTTCTTCTTCTTCTTCTGTCCCGTTTATCCGTCCCTAATGCTGCTGCTACTACTACTACGTCATAGGTTGTCGAAGCCATCACGAACGCTCTGAAACCGTGTTTAGAAGGCCTAAGGTTGAGTAAGTGGTTTAGCACCGTAGTTATTCGTCGTTGGCTGCTGTCTTTTCTTCACTCGCCCTCTGATTTATCATAATGATATCTCTTGTATTGCAGCCCAAGCCTTCCTTCGGCGGGTTTCCTTCTCAATTTCCTCACAACGAAGAAGAAGGAGAAGCATGGGAAGAAGAAGAAGAAGAAGAAGAAGAAAAAGAAGGACAAAAAGAGCATCAAAAGGAAAAGGAGCATGGAAGTCGAAGAAGAAGACGAAAGTGATGATGGGGATGGTCAAACCGATGACGGCGACCTTCCAGGATTTCTCGCAGCACTTCAGGATCTCTCCTCCCTAAAGAAAGACTCCCAACAGTCCTCTCCTACAACAACATCATCATCATCATCATCATTTGACCATTCTCCTTTTGTTGTAAGCGTTGCAGCCGCAGGGCTCGCTTCTAGCGGCTTGGCGAGATTGAATATAAAGATGCTAAGGGGGGCAATCAGAATGCTGCATGAGGCTCCTATTGGCTTTCTCCAGGCAGCAGCAGCGCCTTCTTCTTCATCATCATCAACATCATTATCATCATCGTCGTCGTCGTCTATGTCATCACTCTTTCGACTCCTTTCCGCCTGTCTTGTGGCCGAAATGCTCTCCAGGTATTTAGTATTATTTGTTCTTCTATATATATATATATATATATATTAATATATATATATATATATATATATATATATATATATATATATATATATATATATATATGGGGGGATATCAGGCGGGGGAGGGGGGGGGGAGAGAGAGAGGGGGGGGGGGGGAGGGAGAGAG
>ADNK01000498.1:0-29195 GCA_000320545.1 Bigelowiella natans CCMP2755 | reverse complement strand
ATATTTTTTTGTTGGTGGAGGAGGAGGGGGGGGGGGGGCAAGGGTTATAATAATGAGAAGAATAAGGAAAAACGGTTTCCAGCAAGCATGAGCAAATTATGGGACATTTCGACGAAATACAACTATCAAGCCCTACTGCTACTATCACTTCTACTTCTGAAACAAAAAGAAACAGCAACATCAACGATATGTGTGATCGCGTCCGCCCCCCCCCCAATTAGTCTGTATTGCTTGTTGACTACCTCGCGTCTTCCATGAGAACTGCTAAGGTAGCTTGGTGCGGGTTCATCGAAGGAAAAGGCCTCTTCCTCGCAAAAATCTCCCACGCGACAACGCCATAGCTGTACACATCAGATGCCTTGGTGTACTCAGCTCCTGCCATCACCTTTATACATCACGGCAAGAATGCTGACTGAGTTGAATTTAGCAGAAATGTGCAGGGGGACGGCTGAGAAACGACAACGATGATATATTGTCGGAATGATCTCTGAGGATGGGTTAGTGTAAAATGGTGATGATTCATGCATGCATGGTTCTGCGACAATCGACCAAAATCATTGGAGAAGTTATTCTCTCCAACTTCAAACTTTGGAGTGATCGAACCCGATGATGGAAGGATGGATGGATGGAAGGATGGATGGATGGATGTAGTATCAATTTAACTCTTATTTACTACCTCCGGTGCTGTCCAGTAGGGGTTACCAGCTGCAGACACTGTTGGTGTGGTGGTGGTGGTGGTGTTAGAATATTAATAAGAGACACGGCAGTGGTTGTATCACTTCTTCTCATCATCATCGTCATCATCGTACGGCAAGAATGTGGTGGCAGACTACATAGCAAAGCACACCGATTTACATCGGAAAACAAGGCGTTTTCAGCATACAAACCTAGTGATACTTATTGCTAGCTGTATTCTAAATACCTGCCCCTGAGAGACGCTTCTGCACGATTTGAGAGAGACCGAAGTCGCAGACCTACGAAATGAACATGCATCGGTAAGAGAATGCAGAGAAGGAGATATAGCTAGAGAAAGAAGGAAGAAGGAAAGGAGCAGAGCATTAGCGGTAGGCAGACATATCTGCTTGTGCGTATACCTTTATATCGTAATCCCTCGTTAAGAGAATGTTTCCTGATTTCAGATCACAGTGGAGAACAGGGCGATCTTTGCGAAATCTACAGAGAAGGGGGAGGAGGGGGGGGGTTATAAAATGAGAAATCAATAGTGGCGAAAGACAACCTTCCTTGCTTCTGCATTTTTGTGATAATTGATGATGATGATGATGATGACGAGATATATGGATAATGTAGGGCACATTGCTTGAGGAGAGGAGCATAAAAGTACCCATGATGCAGGTAGTCCATTGCCTCAGCAATCTGCAGAAGCATCTTCATCTGCGCGTTGTAGTCAAGGGACTCGTTCTTATCATTTAGCACCTAGGTGATGATGGAGAAGATGAAGAAGAAGAAGAGATTGGTATTGTGGTGATCGAGAAAGGGGACGAAGAGAAACGTCCATACGTCATAGAGCGAGTTCCTTTCGCACAGCTCCATGATGATGCACATGTACTTCTCGTGCGACAAAACAGCCCCCTATAAAAGAGTGACAAATCGACAAAGTAAGAATTATGTTCGCAGCTCCTCACAAAAAGACAGCATGCACAGTGCAACTAGGAGGTGATCGTTGATTTGTTACGAGAGGACAACAACAATAACAACAACAACAATACCACCTGGAAGAGAACAACATTCGGGTGCCTGAGGCCGCAGAGAATCGAGAGCTCAGTGATGAATGCTTGAGCCTGATTCCGAGTAACCTGGAGAGAGAGAGAGAGAGAGAGAGAGAGAGAGAGAGACAGAGAGAGAGAGATAAGAATATTGATGATGATGATGATGATGATGATGATGAATAGGTGGAGGATGAACCAGAAGACGTCTGACAGGGACGTATTAAAGATGATGAGATAGACCTCCCAACCTTTCCCCCCCCCTTCTCTCCCCCCCTCTCTCTCTCTCTCTCTCTCTCTCTCTCTCCCCATCTCTCTCGTGGCAACGATGATATTAATGATCATCACAATCGTCATCCTATCATCAAATAGGTGCCCGCGCAGCACAACATTCCTCCTCCTCCTCCTCCTCCTCCTCCTCCTCATATTCGTCTGTTTACCTCCGCATACATATCGATCAGTTTCACAGCAACTCTTGTCCCCTTCCATGTTGTTGCGATCACGCGGCCAAAACTCCCTATATTCTTATTCCTACCAATACCAGCTGCCCATGCCCGTGTCGTCGTCATCATTTTAATCATTATAACATAACATAACGACAACGACAACGACTGCGACAGATGATAATGCTGATGATGATGATGATGATGGTGATGCAGTTCTAGACCTGCAGTATTTGCTTGAAATTGGGTCGTCTGCTCGGGCTTGTTTGCCAGCAGTCTGTGATGAGTTTATCAACGACAGCTGGGAGACCCGAGGGCAAAGGAGGCCTTTCACCATTCTTAACCTAATGAATTATGCGACGATGATAAATACCATAAAGCCAACGCGTCGTTGTCCTCCCCTGCAAACTTGTGTTCTCTGGCTGTCCCCACCCCCCCTCTATGGTTAAGCTACATAAATTAATCACCTTTTGCACTTGCTGCCAACGAACGTTTCCAACTTCCCTGTCTACCCCAGCAACATAGGGCACACGCCGAGTCATTAGTTCCCACCTGAAGCAATTTACCAACAGACGTCGTAACGCAGATATAAGTCAATACTTCATCTCATGTGTTTTTTCTCCAATGACTACCATGGAGATGTAATAACAACAACTTTTGCAGCAACAATATCGTGAAAGTTAAGATTGATACTTACAAAATTACGCCAAAGGAAAAGGCGTCGGACTCCTTCCTCGGGGAAGCGCCCTTGAGCACCTCAGGGGCCGTCCAGAGAGGACTGCTATTCACATTCTTCGTGTCCACCAAAAACTGCATTCCGAAATCTGAAACCTACAGAGGCAAAAAGAGGCGGACAGAGATGATAAGGGGGAGGGGACAATCAATAAAATAGAAGGGTACTTATGGCTTTTGCCTGTACGAGTATTTTTGATGTAAAAGTAGTGTAGGAAGTTGTCGTTGCATGTTGTTCTTGTTGTTGTTGTTGTATTGGTATCCCCTGACCTTTGCCACAAGGTCGGAATCCAGGAGTACATTAACGGAGCTGTAACACGTATGCGTGAGGACAACTTTTAAGTATATGGGAAAAAGAGAATATAGCAAATACAAAGAAGATGTAACAGATATGAATACCTCAAGTTGCCGTGCACAATTGCTGGTTTTTGCTGATGAAGCAACTCCATCGCTTCACACACAGACTTCGCAATCCGAACGCGAGTCTCCCAGTCAAAGCTATCATCGCGTTTGCACAGTACATACATCGTATTGTGATAAGGATGATGACATTACACCATTGTGCTCTAATTCATCAAGCTTACTTCAACCATCCAATCAAATATATAACCATCTATTTATTCATTCTTGAATTGAAATGTAATTCCTCCCCCGACCCCCTCTCATTCATAAGCTTACGATTTCGATGAGTCGTGCAAGGCATGGAAGAGAGGGCCAACTTCCATGTGCTGTTCACAGATAATTAGTTCCAGTGAGGAGGAGGAGGAGGAGGAGGAGGAGGAGGAGGAGAAAGAGAGGGGAAAATGCTAACAGCCAGAAAACTATCCTTGAGTTTCATCATTGAACATATCATCATCATCACTATTATCATCCCATTATGGACCAATCGACTGACTAACCTCATATGCGATCAGGAACGCATTCTTCAGCTTCACGTCCTGAACGGTAAAGTGAGGGAAATCGTTATTGCTCGTACATATCTCGTTCACGGCCTACAATGAAACGCTATTCTTCCGAAACTATCGTTGTTTTGTCATCGTCATCAATGTCGCATGAAACGAACATCCTTCTTGAGGAGCGTTGCACCAGACTCCCCGAGCTTCTGATCTTGCTGTATGAGGAAGAAAAACGAGATTTCTCAAGCTACTATACGAGAGTCAATTCAGGGATATGTACACCAACCAAAAATAAAAAACATGCGAGCAAACGCATATTCACCATTCACCAGTCGTATATTCACAAGAAGTTGTTTTGAAGAGTATTTCATATGTACCACCACGGGCTGCTGGAGCATCTTGGGAGACGTGTAGTTTGGGCAAATCCCTGTATAATCGTGTAACAGACCATTGACTCACTATACGTTGATGAATACTATTTGCACAGTACTGATAAATGCATACAATCTCATATCCCAAGTCCAAAATGCAGCTTGATTAATTGATGGGGTTCAGGGAAAAGAAAAATCGCTGACTCTCTGCTCTCTTTCGTATCGCATATTCGTACCCAGACATTGAACAAGGGAGGGGTGCACCAATCTTCTGAGCTCATTTATAATCCTGAAGTCTTTATTTGTTATCCCGTCTTTGAGTAGCCTTTTCACTACACAAGGCTGATGAATAAGCCGAAGGATCAATCAGAGAGGGGCACTGGGTGCGGAAAAAAGAGATGAACGCAGCGAAATCAACAGAAATTCAAACCTGCCCTTCTTTCTCAGCTCGGTATACCACTCCGACGTTACCTCGACCGAGTTCCTCTAGATGGATTAGTATGGTGTTCATCAGTCTCAGCATATAAAAACTTGAGAAGAAATTAGAACCTTTTATGATGATTTTTCGGTTGTTGAATATCCATCCTGTCAAGTCAGTCTCCTCCTTTTCCTCGTACAGTAGGGGTTTATTATCGGCCTGAATTGAAAATAATATTATTGTCATTGCTCTAAAAAGTTAATTCATCATGAAAAGGACGTACCGAAGTGTCAGGCCCAACCGCAGCAAAATATTTTTTGTAGGTGTACGCTCCTAAACCTCCAGCATATACGAAACCTGCAGCTCCGACCGCGTATAACGCAGCGTCTATGGTTTAGAAGAGTAACATGATTGGTCTGGTTCCATCCTTTGAGATCACAAACAATTGATCACCAACTCTACCTGCCATCTTCAGGGTGCTACTACTCCTACAGAATTGGTCTCTGGGGGGAGAGAAAATCTGCAGAGATCACGAGTCTATGACAATAAAATTACAGGGGATTTTGCAGATAAAATTGACCAACCAGGTCCAAAAATGGGCATTTTGCATGCGAAATGTGTGGGCCTGTGTTTTTGAACTCAATGCACGTAAAGGGGAAAACATTCGAGGATGATTTGCATCTACGACATATTGGAAATGCTTCGATCCTGCTTGTGGGCAAAATACCTTGACGCAGGGGTTGGATGCCATACCTTTTCTTGCGGAATCCAGATGTGAAACATGTCTTCAAAATCTACCAGAAACCATCCAGCGGAGACCCGAATAATTAAACAGTGTACATCGTTAACAATTTGATCCGATAAATTCAACTAAAACCATAGCACATTTACTTGATTCATTAGTTGATATATGTTGTCGTTTATTCTTATTCCCCTTTGCATCTGTTGTGTCCAATTCATTCAACGGATAGCTCCATGCTTCTGATGTAAAAGTCGGGACGCACTATACTTTATGCTTGCGACTTACTTTTTATTAGGTCTCAAGGCGAAAACTAAGATTGAGGTGCCAACTTTTGACAAGCTGACCCCACGAGGCTCCATCGAATAGAATAGAGAGAGAGGTTCTCCCTCTAACCTGAAACAAAAAGGAAACAGAGTCCCAAGCCCTGTGAAGAGGAAAACATGGCAACTTTCAAGATTCATGCTGATGAAATCATCGGAGAGAAGGTCCGATCTAAAATTTTGAGAATGATGGTCTCATGGATTTGAGAGAAAGAGGATTTTGGGGTCTTTCTGATGAAGTGCCTCATCAAACAAAGAGGGATAATAACAGTCTATCGTTACCTGTTTTTGCAGCCTCCTCCAATCCGTAAGAATAAAGGACGCAGGAGAAAGTCTATTATGAAAAAGGTACGTGATCTGTGCAGGCATTTAACTTTTCTATCTCTCCCATCTTTCCCACGATATGGTGTAACATAGAATGTGTTTTCACAGCGTCACAGTATTTCATTTGCTCCTAATTCGTCCAATGTCTCGAAGAAATCACGTATGAATAAACGCGTAAGCTTTGGAGCCAAGCGAATTCGCGAGTTTTACGAGGTAACTATTCCTACTGAAGAGCAAATCTTTGAATTTCAACTAAAGAGTTTGATGATTTAGGAAAATGACCACACCGTTGATCTGCCCAGTATTCAAATTGAGGCTGGAAAGGTGGAATCTTGAATCTTATAGGACAAGCGAATGTACTAATCTTTTATTTCGATTCTAACAGGATATGAAGATAGCTGGGATGAAGACCTTTGTTACCGATGTAAAATTCTTATCAATGTGGTTGTTTACCAAAAAATTAATTGAATATTCATTTATACAGCAAGAGAACAATTTTCCATCAAGTCCTGCTTCAACACTGAAGCTGGGAAAGGGAGCTGCAGTACCTGCTGCTCGCTTCAAGTCCCCAAATACAAATCTTCAGGCAAGTAAATCTCCCATGCGAAAGGCATTAAGCACGCTGACTCCTCCTTCGAAGAGAGTCAAGCAGGCGCAGACACCAGACAGTGCAGTCAGTGGAAACAATGTTTCCTTTTTCTCTCCAACCAACTCCGAAGCTCAAGTTGCTCTTACTGAGGAAGAGCTAGCTCTGATGAAACAGTAAGACTTCATTTCAGTCGTTATTATCCAAGTAGTTTTTTTAAAAAGTGATTTGATTGAAAAACGATAGATTCGGCCTGGCTTCCCCCGATGACACAAAACAAGGCAGCAAGAGTTTCACCGATGCATCTGACGAAATTATTGAGGTGGAATGTTAGTCTGCTAGAAATTGAGTCTCCATTATGTCTCTTACTGATCGAATTTTCTCCTTGGTAGGTTGAGATCCGCGACAGCACAGCAGATATTACATCCGACAATACCACTGGAACAGAGAAGCAAGCAACGCATTCCATTCAGAATATTCTTGGTGCGAAAATAGACATATGATGTTTTGCTTGTTCTCGAAAGACAACTGTTATTTAGTCTCAACGTTCATAACCTTTTTAGATATCTCGCGGTCTCCTGGACAGCAGGCTCAGTATGAGAATGTCTCAGCGGACAACACGAAGGTACGTTGCGGTCGTCTTACCACTCGATCGTCACGATATTTGATACGAGCTTTCTCTTTTAGACATTGGATGAACTACTCCAATTGGAACGTTCCTCGGATAACATCACGACTGAGAATACAGAAAATATCAGCGTGGTTTCTATGACGGGCAAGAACACTATGAACATCATGGGTGCAATCGTGGATGCTGCTACCGGGAAATCAGCCACTGAGAATGACAATCTTGACACTTCACGATATTCAGAGGATTCAGGGATGGATATGACAAGAAATGTCGGGACCATTATTGCTGCTTCTGCCACTGAAGACACCAAGGAAGCAGGAGATGAGGAAGCTTCCTCGTCGCCTTCTGCCTCTCTTGACGTATCTTCTATGTCGGAGGGTTCTAATATGGATATGACAGTTAATATCGGGAAAGTTCTGTCTGCAAATGAGCCTCTTCCTAAGATTGAGGAACAAAATAACCCATTGACTTCTGAAGTATCAAATAATTCGAGCGAAGATACCAGTGAGCAGACTGGGAATGCTGCTCTCGAGGAAGATGATATGGAAATGACAGTGAACGCTGGGAAGATTCTCTCCAATATGAAGGCTAAGATGGACAATAATGAGTCCTCCAAGGGGGATGCCGAAAACACAGAATCTGGTATGGAATTGGACGAGTCTATGGATATGACTGTAAATGCTGGGAAGATTCTCTCTTCCAGTGAAACTGTCGTGGCAGAGCCAGCAGGTTCCCAGATGGAGAGCAAGGAGACAGTAGAAGTTGTCGTGAAGCAGAATGGGGAAGCAGAGAGCAAGGAAGCCAACAAGGAGAGTTCGGAGCTTAATTCCACGGCTATTAGCTTGAGTTCAGACATGGATTTAACTCGAAATGTGGGAGGAATTCTCTCGAAATCAAGTGACAGCCTGAAGCTTTCTCCAGCAACCCAGGTTTCCGATATGACTTTCACCAAAAATGTCGGAAAGATTATTGCGGCCGATACGGCTCCAACATCAGCCGGAGCAATCTCTACAGAAGGTAAAGAAGCTAGCACAAATGCCTCAATGACAATGGAAATTACGGAAAACGTGGGAAAGATTCTCTCGGCTTCCGAAGGCAAGGCTGAAACCGAAGGACAAGAAGACAACGATATCGACTTTGATGATAGGACTCAGAACGTTGGAGATATATTTGCACTTGCAGAGAGCGAGAAGGAGGACCCATCACAAAATGCCGTAAACTTTGACGAGGAAACCATGGATATTACTCGCGTCGTAGGTGGTGTCATTGCCAGTGAAAGTTTGAAAGAAGGAGCTGCAGAAGGAGCTGCAGAAGAATCCAAGGTGGTTCAGTCGGAAGAAGTCGATAACAGCGAGAAAGTCACCATCGAAGAGCAAACTATGGATATGACCACTGCTGTTGGAGGAATTATTTCAGTCGGAGGCGCAACAGTGGACGAAAAATCCGCTACTTTGACTACTACATCTTCCTCCTCCTCCTCCTCCTCTGCAGCAAAATCTAAGCCAGCAGCAGAGTTGAACGAATCCAGAGAGTCCACACAGGTTGTTCGAGTGCTAAGAATGGACGACAATGGAGACGACACGAAGGAAATGATGAAGATTATGGGCGGAGACGGAGAGGATCGTACATGTGATCTCCCAAAGCCCGAGCAGCTCTCAGACGTAACACGGAATATGGAGGACATGATCGGGAAGTTGCTTGCAGGCGAGATGGAGGTAGATGAAGACGACGACACTACCGACCATAAGGCGACAGTCGTGGAGGTTCTAAACCACAGTGAGGTGGTCGAAGAGCAGGTAAATGATAACAATCATCCTATCACTCCAGCAGCTGCTAGCAAAAGGAACTTAGCAATCGATGGTGATTCAAAAGTGGACATCATCAAGGATCTTGGAACCCCGCAAAGCTTCAGCACAACCCCCACTTCAATCCAAAGCGAGGAGAGCACAGCGAGACTGGAGCAATTCTTTTCCAAGATGAGAATTCAATTTCCCAAGCTCCAATCGAAGCGAAGGGCTAGTTCGTTCGGCACTACCGGTACTCGATGGCCACCCCAAAACCTTACAGAGCTGCTGGAATTCTCCATCACCGGCCTCGTCACTGAGCTGAAGGAGCAGTGGATCTCCCACATTTCTGAGTGCGTCAAACGATCGCAAGCTGAAAGCCTTCACATGGAGTCCTACCTCAACATGCATCATATGCCACGGCTGCTGCACGTTTGCGACCAAAGTTCCCCTGGACAGCAAGCAGAGGCCTCACGCCGGTTGCAGGAGGCTTACAACGCCTTTAGACTCGATGCTAAGCGCGAATTTGCAGAATACGAACGGCTGAGGACTGAAGAGGTGCTTGAAGAGCTCCAACGAAATAAGAATGCGATTGTATCGGACAGAGTGGTAATCAACCGCATCACGAGTCACCTTGACGAAGTATTGGCAAACGGAACCAACTCCTCACGGTCCTTGTCCCTCTCCGTGTCGGATCTGGATGCACTCAAGCTCGAAGCCATGGAACATGCACGATTTCTCAAGCAGGCGTACTCTGAGCTTGGGGAGAAGAAGACGCGCATCAATGGGATGAGGAGACAAGTCGCAGAGAATAACTTGGAGGTGGAAGCTCGAAGAAAGCAATCTGGCCAGCAAGCACAGCAGCGTGCTACACTATCGCAGCTGCAGGCAAAGGACGAAGCGCTCCAGAGCAAGTTACACGTTCTTGAAGCAGCAGTCGGCCAGCGAGTCATCGATTTTCAGAGAGGCAACGGTCAAGAAGCGCAATTCACTCTAGATGTGATGGGAGTGCTTATGGTGAAAGTCGAAATGGATGGCGATAAGGTGGTCGAGGCTACCATCAAATCAGGGATTGCAGAGGATAACAAAGCTAATGGGGACGACCTTCATGGGGAAATCAGCTTCAAGAAGCAGATTTTGGCGGCCCTTGTAAACTCACCAGAAGCGCAGTCACTTTTTGAGCACACTACTTCTTCCATGAAAAAGAGCAACAATGGTCTTCACAAAGGCCTGCAGGAACTCAGTCTGATTACATGCAGATTTGTCGACCTTGCCAGCGAGGCTCACACGCTGTATTTCAAAGACAACATGACGATCTTCTTGAAGAAAGAAAACGGGAAACTGCGCAGCCTGCAGATTCTGTGTACGAATTCACAGAATAAAGGAGCAGTGGCTCTAAATGTAACACTTGCCCCAGGGTACCCTTCAAGATTAAATCTGACTGCAGATGTGCATTTCCAAGGAGTCAATGCGGAGAAGCATCGACTTGACTCTAAAGAGGTAAACACAACTCATCCATCATCAATCCTTTTTCATTATATTCTTAGAAAACCAGCCTGTCGATTACATTGTTTCGGTAACTCTTACAAACCGGAAATATCTTTTTCCTCATAGGCTGTTCTGGAATTTGCGTCCTCGATTAAAGGGAGGAAGCGTTTGACAAAGATATGTCGCCAGATTAGAACACGCCTCGCGATGTAATAATTTTGTATTCCGTTGACGGCACGAAGCGAAGAGCATACAACGAATCCATGTTTAATTTTTGCACCCATTATATTTATTGTTTAACCGTCCCGTTCGGTGGTGTATCATCTTATCAATTCAACGTGTTTTCTCAAAAATCGGAAAATCTCAACGTGTACACTTATTTATCAAGAGCATCACGGGTTTTAAGAACACAATAGACAATACGTTGCTGTCGGAAAAAAACGTCAGAGTGAACAAGCAATTTGTAATTGTTTGTTCTAATATTTTCTAGTTGTACTCATGCATAAATAAGAAGTGTAGAACGTGCGATACTGCGCTCATCGCCGCTCCATCTAGCCATGCACTGCTCGACTGCACACAAACACGCTAACTGCTGCTTGCCGTCATTACTAGATTGTTGCCGCTCGCTCCTCGCTCGTCGATGCATGACACTCTACTACTGAAAAGACAGAATGCTAGAATGACAATCTAGCAGGCTAGCAGGAGAAGAGCATTTGCGCGTGTGAATGCTAGAATGCTAGAACATGCTAGCTCTGGCATGCAGCACTCTAGCACTAGCTAGCTAGAGCATGCTGCGTGCTGCGTGCTAGCTATAGCTAGCTAGCTAGGTGCAACATGCTAGTAGCATGTATCGTACGTACGTACGTACATGTCCTAGCATTCATGTGTTGCTGCTCTCTGCGCTATCTTAGCTAGCTAGCCAGTAGCGCTAGAGCTCTGCATCACGCATCGCTAAAACATGCTAGCTAGCTAGCTGCCAGATTATATGATAAGATGCCACAAATTAAAGCTCTAGCAGCGAGCTATAGAGCCAGACAGCCGTGCATGCTAGCAGCATCCTCTAGTGCTATTGACCTTGCTAGCTTGCTAGCTTGTGCAGATGCCTGCCAGCTGCGCCATCTAGATCTGCCTCGCAGATCTAGAGATGGACTACTGCGTCCAGTGCTAGAGTGCAATCTAGCAATGCTAGAATGTGACATCATCAGAAGATGAAACAATGTTGTTCCTCCCACCATACTGCTACTGCGCAATTTGCTCATTCACAAGTGAGTCCGGTTTGTGTAGCAATTTGCATAATCGTAACATTTGTAACTTTTTGCCAGTTTGTATGAATTTAAGTTGTTGTTGGTTCTAACATCTTTACAGTTTTGTGCCAATAGATTGCTAAATGTTATTGTCACCTATGTCTCCTGTACATTTAAGTTCGGGTGCTCAGAGAAGACTCTATTTCATTTGATATCGTAGCTACAATGATCATCTCTGCTAAAATATAACCCCTGATAACGTAGAATTGTAAAATATTTCATATTCCTTTAGAAAACGAGTTCTTGAACTTTTGTTCGTATCAATTTCACAAATCTCATTGCGAAACTTCGAACTGCTATGGGCAAATGACGAACAAATGGATGTGCTTTCCAATTCCAAAAGTAACCAAGACTCTCAACGGTGATAAATCCTCAGTGTAAAGTGACGACTGCTATTTTCCTTGCCATCAAATAAACGGTATTGCCAAATATGTCTGTCCATGGCCTCTGCCAATGAATGTATCAACTCGTTTGTGATTTTATCTGTATTCGCTGAATTCGGATCTCATAGTTTTCGACAGCATAAGAATAGCGTTACAAAGTCCTAATTATGTTTTGTATGTTTCTCCGAAGAATTGCTCCATGTCTCAGTCAAAAGTTGCTTTACAGTCTCAAGTCTCAGTCATCAGGAGGAATGAAGGAGGGCATTGTAGGACCAAATTTTCGTCTTAACTCACTTTTGTATTGTTTTATTGTACTTCTGCACTCTGCAAGATTATCGCTACTAAATCGAACTTCCTTCTCGTCCTCAAATTCCCCTGAGAGAGAAGATACTTTCGAGGAATTAAGTGTCCTAATTATTTGAGGTGAAATTCAGTGACGCTTTTCATGACAACCTAAGAATCACCCAAACCTACAATATAGTAACTAATCAAACCTACAATGTAGTAACTGACCCGCTTATTGGAGAATTCCTGAGAATCCCTTCCTCCTGGGCTGAATATGGGAAAAAGTCTGTTTCTGCCTTTGTTGAGCATGTGCCCATTCCTTTCCGGGTGCCGCCTGACCTTTCGAGGTCTTTTGAGTTTTGAAACCTTTCTGCTCGTCCTCTCGTTTATTGAACAGAGGGGATTTTTCCATTAAATTACGTTTCTTCTTTTGACGCAAACTTATATTCGTAATTATCTATGAGAACCAACAGCATCACGTGACTTGACTTACGACACGTGATTGGAGTATTTACCTGAATTGAATGATCAATAATTGAATCCTGCGTCATACTTTTATTGTTGTCGTTATTGAATTATTACCTGTACAACTGGGCCTCTGTGGTTTTAAAGACGCAGAGGCAAAAAGCAGGATAATTCCACCGCTAGGAGAATCTGTGGCTGTGAGTCGTTGTCTAAAATATAGGTAATTTTGCCTTATATCGTCCTCCAAAATGGTGATTCAGAACTAAAAACGCATCGTTGTCTCAGCTGACGATCCTATCATCGCTTATTAAGTATAATTCAACGATATTTCGTCCTTACGACAACATAGTTCAGCGGCCACACGTGTCGAGAGCTTTCCGACCCAATGGGTGCTTCTGCTTTTGTGCCCTTCTTCTCTCCCCTTCCTATGCTTAGTTCAGCAACTCTAAACTGCTACTGTGTGCTCGTAGTAATATTAATATAATTGGTTTAAAATAACATAAATCAATCGAACGGATTGGTGGCCATCCGCAGCTCTCAGGCAACCACAAAACCTCCAGATATGAATCTCTGTGATTTCCCTTTCTCTCTATGCAGTAGGGCTGCGGGTACGAGTGCGGCTCCTTTTACCGCTCTTCACCATAATTGGGCTATTCTTTATTCCCAGGAAGGGAAGGATCGAAAGTCCGATAGGTTTGAACACAACAATTTGTAACATCCACAAAGACTTTAGCTACCAAATTGGTGTTGTGCTATACGATTGGTTTCCTTCTCCGGTAGAGTGAGCGGATGAATCTTAATTCTGTGAATCACATTCTCAAAATTTAGTTACAGCTTGTCATTATGTGAGTTGGTTCTATTCTAGGCGAGGCACCTCAGCACTCATCAGAAACGAGGAGGATGAGGCTCGGTTTTTCGCCAAAGCAGAAGCAGCAGGTTTCCGCACTTTTCTCTTTTAAAAGAGAATATTTTACGACTCATTAAGATTGTCTATCTCAGATGGGAGTTTGGCACCGTGATCGTGAAGAAAGCGATTGCTTCAGTCATTCTATTAGGAGTGCGAGCAGGTGGCTGAGAGGCGGAGAGAAGGAACAGAAGCCGAAAGAAAAAGAATCTGCAGGGGACGAGGAAAGCACTGAGAATGGTGGCGGAGTTACAGAGCCCATCCTGACTGAAACGAAAAAACGCTTCATACTCCTTCCGATCAAGTATGATAAGGTTTGGAAGATGTATAAGCAGCACCAGGTATTTATATTTTATCCATAAGTAGATTGCAAACTCTCGGGCTTTAAAATGAGGATAGATCACACCAAGAGTGCGACCCTATGGTTTGGTGATGCCTCACTTCTAGGCGATCGTTTATAAGAATGTATTAGATCCACGAATGTGCTGGTCTGATGATAATTTGGGGACTAATAGTGTACTCTCTTCAGGCGGCATTTTGGACAGCGGAGGAAATAGATCTTGCGCAAGATGTCACAGATTGGCCGAAACTGAACCCAAATGAGCAGCATTTCATCAAGATGGTACTACATTCGTACGCATTATGTTGTACAGCACGTGACGAAATAGAATGTGCGAAATCATGGGAGTATGTCTCTCAAGGAGGGACACTGATAATGTGATTATAAATCCTGTTTCTTATGACTATTGGTCTTCGTGCTTAGTGATAATCGATGATTTTAAGAAAATCTTAATTTTATTATGGCTAATTATCTATCTGGCGATCCAGGATAGAAAGGTTGCTATGTGCATATTTACACGCTTTTGCACGCACATTAGGTTCTTGCGTTCTTCGCTGCCTCTGATGGGATTGTCCTAGAAAACTTGGCCGTGAGATTCATGGCCGAAGTGCAAATCCCAGAAGCGCGGTGCTTCTATGGCTTCCAGGTGTGCAAAATGATAAACACTGCTGCCTGAAGCACTTGTTGTTTAACACAATACTGTATTCTTGACAAGCATATTATGACTGCTGCTCAGGTTGCTATGGAGAATATTCACGCTGAAACCTACGGCTTACTAATTGAAAGCTACATCAAGGTCGTGTTGGTGTTGGAGTAACATAATATATGTTGTACGAATACCAGCTCCTTTCTCGCCTTCACGCTAGTAGTCCTGTGCTGGGGGACAAAATAAAATGTTGTGTTGTTGTCGATGTTGTTGTTGGTAGTGGTGTATATGATTTTGTGGTTATCGCTCAACCGACAAATGTTCGCATTTCCCTTTTTCATCATACACTACTATAGGACCCTGATGAGAAGAGCCGGTTGTTCAACGCGATCGAAACAGTGCCAACCGTCAAAAAGGTGATGTTATCGTCATAATCAAGAAGATGTTTAGTTATAGAAGCATAAGTACGAGGATGAGGACTTGGACAACTGCAGATTGTATATCGACATACAACGCACACCATCACGACATTCCTCCATCATGCCAGCATCATCATCACCATCATCATCATCATCATCATCATCATCATCATCATTATCATCATCATTATCATAATTGTTTATTGGTTGCGAACTGCAGAAAGCCGACTGGGCACTCCGATGGATCGGCAGCCACAAAACCTTCGCCCATCGTCTTGTCGCGTTTGCGGCGGTCGAGGGCATCTTCTTCAGCGGTAGCTTCTGCTCGATATACTGGCTGAAGAAGCGCGGTTTAATGCCAGGGCTCACTTTCTCCAATGAGCTCATAAGCAGAGACGAAGGACTTCACACCGATTTTGCCTGCCTGCTGTACTCGATGCTGCATTCGAAACTATCGCAGGAAACCGTCCACGAGATCATCTCTGAGGTGAATAACATCCGTACTTGCTACCACCAGTAGTAGTAGTAGTAGTAGTAGTAGTAGTAGTAGTGCCGAAAAGGCGGATCAACAGCCTAAATCATCATCATCTCTCTCAAATCAGACTTTAACTTGCAGCCACCACCTGTCTGCTGCTGCTGCTGCTTCTTCTTCTTTCTAGCGAAAGGGCGGGGCTTTCGATATCTACTACTTAGTATTACGGCTTCACACAGTTTTGTTGTCTGTACTGCATCTCTAGGCTGTCGCAATCGAGAAGGAGTTCATCACAGAGTCGCTGCCTGTAGGCTTGATTGGCATGAACGCGGGCCTTATGGCAACGTAGTACCCTACACCACGTTTATCCTACAACACACACACACACACACACACACACATACACACACATGGTCAGAGAGAGAGAGAGAGAGAGAGAGAGAGGGAAGAGAGAGTGACTGCGTTTTAGTTTTAGGTAAGGTATAGTTCTGTTTGATGTATGGAGCCCTTGTCGTGACATCCATCACATCATCGAACAGGTACATCGAGTTTGTTGCAGACCGATTACTCGTCGCTCTGGGGTATGCTAAGATCTGGAATGCGAAGAATCCTTTCGACTGGATGAATATTATCAGTCTTGAAGGAAAGGTACATCCACATACTAACGTGCAAGCAAGTAGATGAGTCTCTTTTTCAGATTCTGAAATGCGACAACACGCATAGACCTCGATCATGCCAAAGCACAGTCTCTTTACACATCGTGTTGTCTTGATTAAAATTTCATGTGCCATTAATTCTTGTTGTATCGCAGACTAATTTTTTCGAGCGACGTGTTGGAGAGTACCAGATGTCAGGTGTAATGGGGGGGAAGAAGGAAAAAGCCTCCTTTACTACTGAAGCAGATTTTTAAAAAATGCCTGCGTGATGGGGATGTCGCACAAGGGGTATCGTCATGATATAGTAGTAACAAGTGTTCTGAGTGATACAGCTAAGCTGGAAAAGACGCACAGCATGCGTCATATCTAGAAGGAAAAACGTTGGCTTTGGTAGCTAGCGATACCTGCTCGCCACAAATAGACGACTAGGCCCGCGAAGATCGAACGCAAAGTAATTGTTACATAGCAATGAAAATCATAGGTGTAATTGTAGCAAACAAGCAAATAACAATGACAAGCTTTTTAATTATAGCGCAAGATCGGCATAACCAGTTCCTTCCGTGCGTATACATAGCAGAAATACGGCAAGATATAGCCGTAGGCTAGCTAGCTAGAAGGAGTGCGCGCACGGATCGAAGCGCCGGATAGGCAGTCTGGCGCCAGCCATCGCCTCGGTTATGCTCGCAGTAACACGCGTAGAGGCAATATACAGACCTTATATGTGGGCGCAGGGACCAGCGCGGGCTAGCGGGTCTAGCTAGCTAGATCGCTTGCGTATGCATATGTAAACGTAAAAGCCGGATCGAGGGAAACGGATAATCTAGCACATATGAGACGGATGTAATGAAATGTTTAAATTTTTTCAATGGTCATCCTAATCTAGCTAGCTAGTAATGTAGCTGTGCTATGTAGTATATATATCTTATGTGTCTATGCTAATAACGTACATGCTATATGCTAGTATGGCTGCTGCCTGCTAGTCTGAATGTCTGCTAGCTAGCTAGCTAGCTAGCTAGATGTGGCCTATACTTGCTAGCTTTGCTTTTACGTATTGTGCGATATACGATAGCTAGCTAGCTAGCTAGTTAGAATGCTATGCTACGCGTAGCTGCAGCTAGCTAGCTAGCTGCGCTAAAAAAATATGACTGCATGCTAGCATGGAGCACACCTAGATATCTAGCTATCTAGCGCCATGCTAGCATGGTAGAACTTGAGTATTTGGCAGCCGATGCGATGTGCGTAGCGCCCATCTAGTCATTCTAGCATTTTAGCATTATGCATAGGTCTATCACATATATCTAGGCGCTATTGTAGCCGGACCGAGCACGCTGACCGTATTTCTACATGTGGTGTGATACGCAGCAATTATATTAGTATATGTGCATGAAGCACTAGCCACACTATACACATCATGTGATGACTACGACAAGAACTCAGACGCACACAAAATAGCTATATCTCGCGAGTAAATTTTATTATTTGAATCCTCTTTTCATGAATGATGCAGATGATGCATTTGAGAGATATCATGAAATCATACTTAAGAATTCTAGTTTTTACAACCGAATTTATCGATTCTCTTTCGATTGTCGACTTAGATTTGAGTATGTAAAGATTTTATAACGGACACCAAATGATGGTGGAAAGGCCGCCAATATTATAGCTGATATATTGGTTACATAGATATATTGACTTACCTATTTATAGATATTATGTAGTACTCACACACTTAAACACAAACTTAGGGAGGGTGAGAGAGGGACAGAAAAGGCATATTTCGTTTCTGAGTTTATTACTTCAGATTTTAATATACAATGTACGTGTTTGGACAACATCTACTCAAGGTATGCTCCAACAGAGAGAGAAACCACGGCAGCACTTGGCTGACTGATCAGATGTGTCCATTCAAAGAATAGCAGTCTACCACGATAGTGTATTTCAGATTAGCATGAACCCAAAATATGCCCAATGGCGTCCTCCAAACGTGCGTCACTGAAAGGGAAGTTTTTGCTCAGAAGCAGAACCAAATCTTCGGATTAAAATCAGAAACTTGAACTTACTTGCATTCGAATTTGGGCAGGTGCTGGAAAAGGCTCACCCATTCTCCCTCAGCAACGCTTTCGGAGCCTTCCATGATTCCCTACAACCACACATGCTTGTAACTCAATCCGTGGACGCACATTAAGGTAGATACTTGTTTACCTCCTGAAGCATACAAGATGCTCTCTCATGCACATCGGAAACTACAAGTTCACCTGAGTTACGAGCCAATGAGGTTTACATGATAACTGCACGAATCTCTCTTTCTCTCTTACCCTTCCCTTCCTGGGCATTTATTTGGTCGAGAATCCTAATGATTACGCTGAGAGCCATCTCGGTAGAGATTTCCCCCTTTTGCTGCTCGTCTACATCGCGAAACGCTTCCACCAGGATGTGCTGCATGTCAAACGACAGCTCCCTTCTCCCGGGGTTGGTTGTGTTTGGGCACTTGCAATCATAGTCGAGCACGTTCTCAGAGAAGCCGTTCATGCTCCGATTACGTAGCTTTTTGTTAGAGTGTTTCCCTTCCTTGAAAGGGGAGCTGAAATTCATTTGAGAGTATCTCGAATGCATCCCTCCAATCTGTCCGATGGGGATGTTTTCTTTTGAATAAAAGCCGGGGGGGGTTTCTGTTACCCTCCTCTTCATGGAGAGGGGTGTGTGGTTCGCGTTTTCCTTGCTTTCAATGACAATTCTTCGAAATGGCGACTTGCTTCCAGCAGAAACTTGTGTCTTTGGTTTTGCCTGCAGATACAACATAAGGTACATTAGTTTAACCCAAAAACTATGTATGATCATAGAGAAGCACACACACACACAGACACACACACACATATATATATATATATATATATATATATATAAATTATTTATTTATTTATATATTAATATGTGTATGTAAATATGTATTTGTGTATAAGGTTTTTTGGCATTGTGAATGTATGAAGTACATTAATCTGGCGATTATGGCCAAGGCGACTGACAAGTTGAAGCCTGTTAGGAGTCTTTCCAGTAGCAGCTAGTTTCCCAGCAGCAATAGACGGAGTATTAGCTATTGGCTTTGGCTTCAGGACTTTGCGATCCACATCCACCTCCTATGGACATATATGAATATATCAATGCAACAATTCTGGAAAAGTCATATTATCGTGTGAAGGACCTTTAATATCCTCGAAGGCATCACTAAATGCTTCCCTGCTGGATTGAATCAATCAGTGCGAATGAGGCAGAGTTGCGCAAGGTTACATCCACCTTTCTTCTGATTGAAAAAAAGTACCAGCTATACCTGGTTGTTTTTCTCTCCTCACCCCTTCGCATGAAGGACTCTGCTGCATTTCCACTACATTCGAAATGCCTACCAAACAATACAAGTAACATTATACTTTGTTCTGATAGATATTATTAATCCAAAGTGACGCCTGTAGAGGAAGCTGGCGAGTACTATGTTTCAGCTAAAACCTTCAACGTTTTCGGAGAAGCGTGGAGGAGAATAGAGCACACCTTGTAGGAGGAGATTGTTTTACATTATATGACGTAGATTGAACATTATAAAAATTAAAATTACCTTCACTGGCCATGTCTTCAGAAGCTTGGTTGGGAGAACCCTCGGGGGTACTTAATTTTTGAACACGTGATTTATAGAAGCTATATTCATCTCTCTTCAAAGACACCTAAATATAATTGAATATTTTTCCATCAGCTAAAATGGTAAATTTGTCGTAGTGCTTTGTAGAGCTTCGCAATCTTACCTGCCGATTCAGCTCCTTGCGACGATCAATATTTGCCATCGAGTTATCCAAGAGACTTATTTTCGACTCAAGCTTCTCAATTTCCTCTTTAATTCTTCTCATTTGATCATCCGTGTACCTTCAAGACAAAACAAAATATTTTATGTCAAACTGAAGGGTGAATCCAAGATATGACTACTTCTTTTTTACACTAAACGTTTACCTCTGCTCTTTTGCTTTAAAGTTTTTCCAACGCAGTGGGGAGGATACTTCTCCTTCTTTTCCTTCCTCTTCTTCATCTTTATGTCCTTCTTCTTTTCCCTCTTCTCCGTCTTCTTCTTCAACAGGACTGGTGCCTCTCAAGATTTCTCCTTTTTGTTCAATCTCCGCAACCATGGTTGATATGGTGGGAGCCATGTTTTCAATCCAATTTGAAATCATTTGAATCTGCAACCACATGCATATATTATTAAGTCTCGAGGTTCTTTCCCTTTTTCAAGCAGTATGTACCTTTCCATACGCGATGCAAGCATTCTTGTATTCATCATTTTCACACGCTGTTGCTTCCACCATTCGTCTCATCAGGTTTGCCAAGTCGGATAGGTGAGTGAAAGGCAACTTCAGATAAAACCACAGTCCTTTCGCATCTTCCCCATCTCCAAGTAGCTCAGTTTCTTCGCTCATCTGTGTTATTCATGTCGTTACAATAGCTTCTGAAAGGACTCTTCATTGCTAATTACCTGTGAACGAAGGAATTCTTTGAATAGGTTGTCTTCTTCAAGATGAGTAATTATAAGTTTGAATGCAGGCCCCAAGCCAAGGGTATACTGAGAGAAGTGAATGTCTATCAATTAAACGGAAGAAAGTGGCGGATAATTTGTACTTACAGTCGAATAAATCTGAAATTCATCAGCAGCTTGCTCAATCTTTTTGGTGATACTCTCATCCTTTGAGAATCTTGCCCTCTTTAGCCTCTCAATAGCGTTGATGTGCAGGATGTGAATTTGCTTTATGTTTCCGAAAAGCGTTCGCACATCTTCGTCAGAGAGTCCGGTATTACTATTATTCAATCAATAGATGTAAGTTCCTCCAGTCTTTCTTTGTTAATATAAAACATACCTGTTGTTCTCCATGGGTACACGATAGCACACTTCGAGAATTTGCAAATTTCTCAGATAATCTTCCTCTTTCTGGACTATTTCTTGCTCGACTTTCCATCTCGATAGTTTATCGTGCCTAGTATTAATGTTAGAGTAAGGACTTTCCTTTTCTATTCGGAATTAATACCTACCATTCAGTATCGTCCGTCGTTTCACCTCCAGTTGTGGTTGTGTTTCGATCAGAGGTCTTCTTTATTGGATGAAATGATCCGTTTTTACCCCTGAACTTCTTCCTACTCGAACAAAATATTAGGAAGGGTAAGAATTCCAATAAGAATGCCTCGGATGTAGTTAAGTTAAGGGCTCGGGATGCCGTGTAGTTTAGACAAGAAACTTTTTATGGGAACAAGAGATATTTCCTAATACACCTTGTTTTCTTCTCTTCCTTCTTCTTCTTTTTCTTGCAATCGCCATGAATCAGGCTATTTTGAGCCTTGCATGCTAGGCAGCCATAAGCTACTCCCATGAAGCCTAATTCACGAGTCTTTGTTTATTTGTTTATCGGGGGGTGGGTGGTGTCTAATAGTTCGACGATTCTGTGTTTTTTCACCGTGTCCTACTTTGAAGAGGGCGTACTTTCGAAATTCGCAGATGCTTTATACATTGCGACAAGCACGAACAGCACCCTAAACTTCAAATTCGCGTCCAGATCCATTAATAATTACAACCTTATTCTGAATTCGGTTTTGGGCAAGGACAGTCTCTGTATTAAATTGCATGCCGTTTGTACGTGAAAATTTCCATAGTCCGTGTCCGAAATTTGAAATAGCTTCTCCTGCTCAACGGCTATCAAAGCTAAAATTGAGGTAAAATCGACTCGGTAAAATGAGACAGATTGGCGCCGTTTCACTTCATATTTCACAATGGCCGAGCTCTGAAAAAAGTGCAAGTTTCAGTCCCTGGGAACATCAGGAATACCGGGTCTATGTAAATTTTGGATGATTAAAGGGGATATCTGACACTTATCTGTCGAGCAGTATGGAATGTTAATGGAATATTAACACTAAGAAATGCTGACTATTTCAAACATGCGACAATGATGTTTTATAAGCCCTGCTGCGACCTTAGGAAGATCTCTTTCCATTTTTGAGCTGCTGGGTAGAGGGTAGATCTGAGCCGAACCCTTCTTCAGGGTTCTCTCGCTTCCGCTATACGCTCGATCCACGATTAGATACGGATATTGAGAAAGAGTATATTTGTGATGGAAAACGATAACGTCAATATCAGTATCACCACTGCTGGAGAAAACAAGGGAACTTCCGATGTAGTAGAGAGAACACACCCTGTTCCACCACCACTGCCCATCGCACAGCAAGAGAATGGTAATGCAGAAGATTCCTCAGATCCCAGCGTTCCAAGTGTCAAAACATACAGCAAGAATCTTTGGGATAAATTTAATGTAGTCCTAGAAAGGCTGACACAAGGACGTCGGGAGTTGAAAAAGGCAAACAGCTTCTTCGAGACCCTCGCGTCAGTAGAAATGCAGTACTCGAGGGGACTGGCCAAGGTAGCATCAATTGCTAAAGATTTTAAGTCTGAGACTTCCTTGCACAAATGCTTCACGCAAGCGCTCATATTCATGAATGGATGGAGCAGCCTTCACGAAACGACATGTACAGACCTGAACACCCATGTGAATGCAAAAATCTCCTCGATGGCCGATGAAATAAAGGAGACAGTTTTGAAGATGCAGCACCACCATGCCTCAATTACAAAAGAGCTGAAGGATTTGGAAAGTTCCTATGTGAGGAGGAGGGCTCGGTATGTAGAGGCGGTCCAAAAGTCTTCCGATTCGCACCAAGCGTATCAAGATGCTAGGATGGAGGGAAAAGCCCAGAATCAACTCCAAAAGCTAAGCACCCAAATAGAAAAGTGCAAAAAAATAGAGGCCACTCTTTACGAGAAATTTCAAGTCGGTGTCTTGAAGCTTCAAAATCAGCAGAACACTGTGGTATCTGAAACAGCTCGAATGCTGCAAGAACTAGAAGATCTTGATAATAAGCGTGAACGTACCTTTAAAGAAAATATGGAATTTTATCTGAAATTGATAAAAGACATCGTCGCATTTGAGACCCGAGGCGTAGAGATACAGCAAAGAGCACATAAGGAAATCAATATAGAGCGTGATATTCAACAGTTCATCGCGGCCCATGAAAGCCATGAAAAACCGAAGGAAACCATTACAATGGAAAAAGCTTTGGTACTTTAATCCCTTATGTTACATCATTCTCTTCTAAAACATTTCTCACTTTCTATGACAATATGCATCAGGAGGGAATTCAGTCCGAAAATAGGACTTCACAAGATTCACTGAGAATAGATGACCCTACACACGACGGTGGTGGTGGTTTGAGCAGTCGCAATGAAAGCCATGCCGAGAGTTACAGTGAGGGAGAGATGATGCAAGTTGTAAATCTTCAGGCTGCTAATTTGAGTGACCGAATCGCTGTCGCTCTTGGGGACTTCTTACCAGAGTGCAAAGACGGGTTTTATTTCAGAGCAGGAGACGAATTTGACATTGTTGACGCCCCGGAAGATGGCGAATGGTGGACGGGGAAACATAAGGGCAAGCAGGGAGTCTTCCCGGCAGGTCTCGTTAGGTTGCAAAACGTTTCTCACGGCTTCGACTCGTATGATCAGGAGTACAAAGTTATTCATGCGTTCGAAAAGGAAAATGATGACGAACTGACACTTAACAAAGGCGATGTGGTGCACGTTACTCTTGTTCATGGAAAATGGGCTATTGGTAAAATCCTTCTCATCTCTCTTTGATTTATGGGTATGTCTCAAATTGTATTTTTAATTCTCTTTAGGCAAACTGGTCCGACGTTATAATATTTCGGAAGACGGCACGCAAGTTGGGCTGTTTCCACTTGACATTTTAAATCGATTTCCCGAAAATATGAATTAGAGCCTGTGGTTTATTATAATTATAAATATATGTTGACGTGTACGATACTTGCAATTGATGTAATTGACAAAATAAAATGCGTTGCTGGCGTATGCCACACTATGGAATCATTTATGTGCTAGTGCAAACAGACAAATGCATTGCAATCTATGACGCATACTCACCATGCACCTGAGATGTGGCACAGCTTGTGCATAGTTAGAGTATGTAGATATTTATTATTTTCACTTAGATGTCATGCGTAGATGTGCATGGTGTATTAGTGTACTTGTTGCTTGTCACATCTATATATAGTTATGCGTACGTGGTGATACGATCGTTGTTTAAGCATCAATGCAACCCAATGTCGCAGACTCTTTTTCCTTCTCGTGCATGTAGCGTCAGACATGCTAGCATGTTGCAGCTCATTTACACGCTGCCTGTAAGCATATAGTTTGGTCTGCCATAACATAGCGAGTTTATATTGTGACGTGCACAGCTACATCAGGATGACCATTGAAAAAATTTAATTCTTCATTACATCCGTCTCATATTGTGACGTGTAGACGAGCTTTTTACTCGAGCAGCACGCTATGCTACGCAACAGCGCGCAGCAAGGGCAAATAAGCATCTATCAGATGAGATATATAGCTTGCACCGAGATGCAATATTTTCGCGGCACAAAAAATGGTATTTAGAACGATGTTGCATGCTATTGGCCATTAACTGTCATACTTTTTATGTCATGCAGTGCATTGCCGGGCTGATAGCTTAGTTTTCTGCATAGAACTAACCTTGCATCGTCCCGACTTCAGGCGGTGCATTTGTATCGCTGTCCGATGTTTCACCACTGCTGCCGTACAATACATTGTCCTTTTCGTCACCTGCAAGTCCACGTGTTTTCAAGTAAGAAGCGAGGATACACTAACACTGGTTTCGTCATGTAGATGCGAGTTACCAGCGAGGAATGATTGCCTCCTGGCCTGCAGAGCGGCACCAAACGACGACTTCGGCCCTTCTGCAATTGGGATAGGGAGGGGGGTTTATCATTGCACGACAGACAACAATTGAAGAATTGGTTGAGGTGCTCGCCACCGATGCTTACTGTTAGCCCGGATTTCGTCATGAGGTCCTATATGTTGTCGCATGTAATAGGATGTAATATAGAAAATAGAATGCGTTAAATCCTTGATGTGATCTTTCTTGAGAGGGAAAAAGCATGGAAATCTTGGCACCCTTTCTTCCATCTGGTTTTGCAGCTCCTCCGCATACGCGCGCTTCTCAGTAACGTTGAGTGTACGCAACCTATTGGGTGTGTTATCCTCGTGGTTACTAAAAAGCAGATATCGTGTGGTATAATAGGGAGGAGAGGCAAGAGAGGAAAAAAGGAGAGAGGGAGAGAGGGGGGGGGGGCAAACAAGGGAGAAATATCAGAAGGCAGGAGATTACGTACGTTTTGTACAATGCTTCATAATCTGGTACTTGTCCCAATTCCATAGCCTCCTGTTGAATATACAAATCAAGGGAAACAACAAGTGAGAATAAAATATATTTATCGTTGGTTGACCCACACCCTACGCAAAACTGATGTGTCACCCCCACGGAATATTTACTCTCCATTTCCACAAGTTGGTTTAGAGGAAAACCAGATCTGATGATGATACGTTCGTAGCATTGCCCTTATATGAGGATCATACTACGGCTAATGCACCCGTTCTAACCTTGCGTCGTTCCACTCGTCGCTCTGCTCGCTTTCGCTCTTGCCTCAACTCTACTCACACCCAATATGTGATAAAAACTGCGTGAATGCTTAGTTTGACCAGCGTGTGCTGATGATAGAGCCTTCGGTTTTACTTGCTCTATGCATCTCGCTAGGTGATCTTAAGGACCACATCCTTCACATCCAACCCCGCAATTTACCCCATCGATTACCATCATTAGTGGTAACAGTAGCAGTCGTATATCATAATCATCGCTATTCATAATGAAATCTATCTTAAATATTACTCGTCTTCTTTATTATCACTTGTCGCTACTAAGCAGCACCTTTTCTGAGCTTCTCAAGTGTTTCGTCGTAGCCGTCCCCCTCTTCCTCCTCCTCCTCCTTCTCCTCCTCGTTCTTTGTCTCTGCTGCTGCTGCAGCAGCAGCGTCATAATCGCTATCCTCCTCTCCCCCATCATCTATAGTTAGGAGGTTGGTTTACAACAATCATTCGCTCTGCTCTTCCTCCTCCTCCTCCTCCTCCGTTTTTATCATCATTTATGAACAGGTCTGTCTACTATGTGCGTATGGATTATAGAAGCCGCTGACTCGTATATATTCATTATTACATATTCCATATCTGAATGGGGGGGGTTCAGGAGAGAGAGAGAGAGAGAGAGAGAGAGAGAGAGAGACGAAGATGAGAGGGGGGAAAAGGGTTGCATTCAGCATGGGCATAGTAGTATCGTCCCACCGTCTTCCTGATGAGCAGTGGAGGGCATTTGAGTTCTTTCGCGAGCTTCTCTGAGGGCGTCCTCTAGTGCAGAGAATTGTTTCAATCTTCCGACCTCCATTTGATTTTTACCCCTTTCATCACCCTGCTTCTGCTTTCGTTTCTTGTGTGAGCGTTTAAGACCCGGAATTGATAAGCCCTCCTTCTGGTTGTCGTCGTCTTCTTCTTCTTCTTCTTCTTCTTCTTCTTCTACGCCACCGCTCGTTACGTCGTCGTCAACGAAGTCACCAGCCTGCATCGCCTTCTTAGCAGCCGCTTGTTTCCTACGCTCGACGACTAGCCAGTTGGGCGCTCGTCGCGCTGGTCTTTTTACACGTAAGGTCGTAGCAAACGTACGTGTTTATGTGCGCGTGCGTGTGATGTGTGTGTGTGTGTGTGTGTGTGTGTGTGTGTTAGAGGGAGAGACAGGGGGGGACACAGAGAGAGAAACAAACGAGAAATTGGGAAAGAGATAGAGCTGACGAAATGGCTCGTAGCGAAGGCTTCACCGTTTGCGATGACGGAGCGACCTGTATCATCACATCACAGCATAGACTCGATTAGGCTTGCTCAAGGCTGAAAATGAAGCGATTCTATGCTCTTGTTACCAAAACATCATTGTCGGTTATTATCATCGCCCTTTTTGATAGGGAGATACACGAATATTAATATTATTGATCATTATCATTATCATTTCGTCACTTGTTCAACAGCTGAAAAGCCCTCCACCCAGTCCAGTCTATTTCGAGTTCCTGCAATCAATTGATCCGCACAACACGTGGAGGGGAATGGGTCATGAGGCCTAGTAAATGATGATATCTGTCCTCCAAGAGAAGGATGAAGAATTGACACTCTCTCGTTCTCCACTCTTGATGTATGCGTGATGATTCGAAAGTCTCTTCCTCCCCCCCCTCCTCTTTTGGTTGTTAGACGTGTGACGTACGTGTGCAAGGTCGAGGGATCGCTGGATTTGAGCCGACGTCATGAATCTTTTCAGTTATAATGGCAGGATTGTATCATAATTGCATAAGGTACAATGGGACTAGAGGGGGGTGGGGGGAGAAGATATGTAAGACTACACACCTGATGGGAGATATATTTTCTCGAGGAGAGAGTCCCAATTTCTATCCCGTTTTGTTATAACATTGTGGTAGCAGAAAGAGAGAGAGAGAAGAGAGAGAGAGAGAGAGAGAGAGAGAGCGAGAGCGACAGAGAGAGGAGAGAGAGATTAGCAATACTGTATATTTTTCACGAATGAGGTTGGCAAAGCCTAGCTGTGGATAGACATGCCTTTCGGTGGTCGCCATTCAGCACGTTGTCGAAGATACAACGAGCGATCTCGTGCGGGCGGCTCACACCTTCATGCAAGAGAGAGAGAGAGAGAGAGAGAGAGAGAGAGAGAGTTGGGAACAATTTGGATGGTGATTCAAAGGGGAAGAATGGGGAAACGAAGGAGGATTTCATAGCGGTAAGTGTTGCGGATCATGACGAGAAACGTATATTATATCCAGATGTATACAACGTTGGCCTTGCTTGCCAACAACACAGCACCATCATCATCATCATCATCATCATCGTCGTCGTCTTAGTTTCATTAAATTCCTCTCTGACTTACTTATCTTGCTCCATCCACGCTGCCATTTAGAGGTCGTACAGAAACACACACACACACACACACACACACACAACATTTTCGAATCAGTAAGACTGAAACAAATCATTCAATTTTTCTTAATTTGAGATCTCTCTTTTCTCCTCGTCAGCAACAGTAGCAGCACACATTATTCATGCATGCATTATGGCCATCTACATCATCCCCATCATCACGATCCGTCACTGTTTGTAGCAAGCAACCTCCAGCGCCAGGCGAGGCAATTTGACTTGGATCAATTCCGTGAGATTTCGCATTGCCTTCTATCTCGGTAGCAGCAGCATTATCAATCAGCAGCAAGAATCAAATGTTGTTAGATAGGAAGGTGTGGTAACGAGGTAGTGCTGCTGAGCACTTCTCCAATGGATAATTTCTAAGTATTCTTTTCTATAATTCTATACGTTTCTTCTGTGTGTGTTTAGCGACGTCATATCTCCTTCAACCATCGTATTTGGTATAAAAATGTAATATATAGTTTTATGTCACACTATTATCATCCAACATCATCGTATTCCGTGTGGACACTCACCAGAATAGACTCCTTCCTCGTTTGCGATGCTATCAATGACCCCTTCGCCTCCATTCTGGGAATAGTTATGATGAAATCAACATCATCATCATCATCATCGTCATCTCTAACACATTTTTGGTAGTACAATCTAGCACCAATGTTGCGATCTAGGTCAAGAATTGATGGCACGTTAATGATGATGATATCATCATCATCATCAATCATCATTATAGCTACTATTGTTCTCAGCATCACCAAGGGGGAGGTCTTGCGAGTATACACACTCACACACACACAATATATATATATATATATATATATATATATATATAATATGCATATTAGTGGTAAGTAGTACCCAGTGCGTGCAATGAGCTCGTCTGTTATTCCCTACTCCCCCCCCCCCCCA